>VWZN01017960.1:19839-74334 GCA_013396955.1 Regulus satrapa | reverse complement strand
GGGGCTTCAGGCTCCGATCGGGAGCACCCGGGCTGCCACCGAGCAGCTGTGTCACTTGATGGGACCTGGCCCGGCTGCCCGACTCGCGGGGCACCTCCCCGGGAACCTCCCGGGCCTCCGCAGCCGGGAGCTTGCCCGGGGATGGAGCCCGAAATCTCGTGGCAAAGGACGGCGTTATTCCCTCCTTTCCATGGGTCTGTGCTGCTTGGGTGGGGGGGGGAAGCACAAAACCCCATTCTTTTTGTGATGCAGGGGAGGAAACCGCACATGCTCTGTGTCCAAAACGATTTGCTGTTTGTTCTCTCCATCAGCTTTAGATTTCTTTAGGGTATATGTTCATACGGTATCGGGTTTGGCCTTGTGTTAACCTTGTGAAATCACTTCGATAGAAGGGGTTTGTGGTGCTTTAGGTTCCTTCTCCGTTCGGTCTAATCCTTAGGACTTGCCTGTCGGTGAGAATGAGCTCGCTTTCCTGTTTGTGACTTCCTTTTTTTATTTTTTTTTTTTTGCCGAGCCTTTCTCCCCTTAAATACATGCATGGCTGTTCCTCATCTCTGGACACTTACTGGAATCTGGTAATAAACTCCAGAGTCACTAAAAGCATCTAAAGCACTGTTTACCACTTCCAGTGAATGTGTTTTTGTTTCTGTGCAGGAAGTGTGTAAATATCATCTCGAATTCTCCGGTTTATTCATCTTCTGCAGAGCCTGTTGAATTTGTAGGGGTCCGTTGAGTATTAGAAATAATTCCGTGCTGTGTTCAAGCTGTTCTTACTTAAATGATCCCCCAACGCTTTCCTTTGGTGCAGAAGACATCAGCAGAACTGAAGGAAGGAGCAGTTTTAGTATAAAGGCAAAGCAGTGCTTGCTGCTTTTTTTCTTTTTCTCCTAGGTTGATGGATTTTTACTTCCATTTTGTTTTTCCTCTGGATGTGTAGGGCTAGCTCAGTTTTAATGTCATCTGCTGTGCGTGAATGGTTATTAGGATGCACAGAAAGGCTCAAGAAACTTGGTGGGGTATTTTTAAGGAGTAATATCCGAGCAAAATGTGCAAAACTCAAGTTTGTGTAGCCTCCGATGGCCCTGAAACTGAAATAATACAGCAAGGCTCGTCCATTTCGGCCAGCTTGGAGAACTGTCACTGACTACAGCGTTAAATTTGCTGGTGACTCCAGCCTGCAGCGTTACCGAGGGAGGGAAGGAGCTATTTCCAGAGCTGTTTTCCTGTGAGCAGGCTGGATCTTGACTGTGATCCGTAGCTAATTTGTGTGCATCCTCAGCGGCTCCTGGGGCTGCAGGTTGGTACCCGCCTGCTGCGCTCCCGGTGCTGTGTCTTGAAATGCCAGAAGCAGACCCGTGTTGTTCTTGACTTTATTCAGCATTTACCTGAAAAGTCTAATTATATAGGATTACTGACTCGTTAAGGAATTTCTCTGCACAGCCTGCTTCAGAATTTAATTTATTCTCCTCCCCTTAGGACTTCATGTCCAAGAACTCCTGCTTTTCCAGATTTTTGGAAGTTGGGTGTTGAGTATTATTAGGCCTGTCTGTTCTTGGAGCAAAGCCAGCCTATTCCTTGCACTTATCCCTCATACTTGAACAGGTTCCACTGACCTCTGGATAGCTCTCCTGCTCTGTCCGAGCAGTATCAGTTTTTTGTACGTGTCCTCTTTCAGCCGTGTTATTGATTATATTTGCATAAAAACTCCCTAATTCCCCATCCTGGCAACTTCACCTTCTCTTCCCTCTGTACCAGAGAGGGAATGCTCGAGGGAGTAATAAGCATTAGAAATCCGTGTACTAAGGAGCTGCTTTACCTGAATTCGTGAGGACAGACACTGAGAAGAGCTGCAAGAAACCAGAGCTTTGACTGCTTGTTTTGTTTGTGTTCACTGACTGAACTGTGCTGATTTATTTGCTTAACTGTAAACCCCCGTTCATCCCTTTGGCTTTAGTTCAGATGCCCAGTTCCTTGTACTAAACCTTGAAATGTCAATACAGTATCAGGCTCTGCTACTCTGTAACCTGCGTGGTCTTAGAGACACGCGGATCCAGGAAGTTCCCTTTTTATTGGTTATATTTAGTGTAGATAACAATGGTTCCGATCATACACGGCCTTTGTTCTTTCAGGTTTTTTACTGAAACTTAGACTCTGAGTGTAGCTAAAATCTGACTGTAGCTGAAAATACGGCCTTTTATTTTTTGTGCTCAAGGATTTTTGAATTTCATTTACGACACACTGTTCTGCTGCTCCTCCAATTTCTCTCCAATAATTCATCGGTCTTTAGGAATTAAGTGAGATATGCTTATCCCAGACATATTTAATATGAAAACTAAAGAGTTGCTGCTCAGCTGAGCGATCTGTTTTTCTCTGATAAACAAAAATAACCTCAAAAAGAGCAGAATAAACAGAAGGTGAGTAGGGGGTTTTATGTTTCAGGTCATGTTAACATTCAAGTGACTGTACGCAGAACAGCAACGGTTTGGATATCTAATGTAAATTAAAGCTAAAGTGAAGTTTTCCTCAGTATTATAAAAACTTGCGAGCTATAAAATCTTAATTTCCTTCCAATGTGGTTTTTAACAGGTGAAAAGAGAAGTAATGCAGAGACAGCTCTCAAGAATGGTGCAGTTAACGTGCATTGACTTGGGGGACATCTCTAATAGAAAGGACTCCCGAAGCATTATTCCCTAATACCCCTCCAGGTGAAGTTTTGAGTCATAGATAGAGTTACATTTCTTATGTAAAGGTTTGTTTTTAGACACAGTTCAAGCTCTCCCACTGTCAAATACCTGAGGGTTTCACTGCGCTGTGTGGGGCTCATATTAAGAGGTGAGGCCAGGAACGTTTGAAAATATTTAAAAGCACAAGGGCAGTGATCAGTTAGGCTGCAAGGGCTTCTGTAATGGTAGCAGTGCAGCAAGCTGAACTACAGGAGGTTTTTGTTTTCTCCCTGTAGTGCAAGTAGTCTGCCCAAATACATATTCTGGTGTCAGTCAGCTAGCAGCAGTATCTTATTTTTCTGCTATAGCTGCAAACTCATGAAATTTCTAAAGCTTCCTGGGTTTCACTGGAATGACAAATGTAAAGACAGGGTTAAGTAAGTTCATCTTCTACAGAAAATCTTGTTTTGCATATTTTTTTCCTATACAGAAAAAAAAAATTCTCTTGGCATCGTTGGATTTGTCAAATTCTGGCAAAACAGAAGGGAAATTTGCAGGTTGTTTGGCATGTGAATTGCACCCCGGTCTGTATTAATAATGCATCATTGTTAGAAGCCTTTATATGTGGCAAACATCCACAGGTAAAGTATATATATTAAAAAAAAGGCAAACAGAAGCCAAAACTTAACACGAAAACTATTTAAAACCACCCCCCACCAGAGTATGTTGGGATGTGAGAAAGACATTTCCCTTGGCATATTGGTCTATATTTCACCACTGGAATATTTCTAGCTGCAGTATTGGAAGGGTTATTTTATAGTCAATGCACTTTGGAACAGTAGTGAAATTCCAGGGGGTCAGAGAAGTGCTGATGTTTCTGTACTCAAAGGAGGTGGAGTGGATGAACGTGGCTGTGCAGGGAGGATGGCAGGCACCCAAAACACCTTGGGTATTTGACTAGCTCTGCATGGTGTTAGCACACATGTAGCTCACATTATTACCAGCTCTCCCTTTTGTTGTTAGTACAGAATTTAGTGAGAGAAAAGTGTTAATCCCAGTAACTAAAACTTTAAAAAAAACCCAAGAGCTTGTTAAATGTATCACTTGATTTTGTTCAAGGACATGATCTTGATGACTTTGCTGTATATTAATATTAGTACTGAGTATCAGTAAATTCCATTTAGTTCAGGATTAGCCTGGGGATGTACAAGAGTGAATAGTTTCCATGGATATTCAGCAAAAACTAGTAATTGCTTGTCACAATTTGTTTTCATTAATGATTTTGTTGGTGAAAAATATCTTCAAAAGCTTGTTCACGATAACTGACCTCTGGATAGCTCTTCAGTGGGCACTAAGGCAGCCCTTGTGATTGTCAGGTGGAGTAGACCCAGTCCAGAGTGTGTGCTAAGGCTGGGACATGTAAAGCTGTGCAGCCAGGAATGAGGTATTCCAGCTGAATTGCAATCAAGGCACACGGCATCCTAGAAAGCAGTGATTGAAATGTGTTTTGGAGTCATAGTGAATAAACAACATAAACATGAGCTTCCAAGGTGCTGCTGTGACAAAGAACCTAATGCAATTCTTAAATGCATTAGTGGAATAAGCAGGGGTACATTCTTGCCCATCTTGTGGGATGGGATGAAGTCATTCCCAAAATCCTGCATATGGTTTTGGCCTCAGCACTCAGAACCCTCAAAAAAATTAGTGTGTGCAAAAGGATTCATCTCCAATTTGATGGAAAACTTTAAGCTGTGTTGCCATGCAGTGAAATCTTCAACATGTGCTGTGCAGCTTCTCATAAAAACTGAGGTGACTTGATGAGAGTCCTCAGATATGTCCCTGACAAAATAATACTGGATATTAGTGAGCTTGGCTCTCTCGTCTTTCTGACAAACACACTATGAATTAGTAGCCCAATAAGTTGAAATTTAAAGGCTTAAGTTTTTCACAGGGAGGGTGATGAACTGTTGGATTGATATGAAGAGCAGTCATGTCTTTCTTAATTCCTTAATGTCTTTGAATCAAGATTGTGGAAAAAAAAACTCTGAAAATTGCTTCAGCCAGCTGCAAGGTGCTGATCTTTTCTTGTTTCATATATAAATATATTTAGGGAACTGTCATTGATGAGAGGTCAGGCTTGGTGGTAAACCAGGGCTGCTAAAGAAAAAGGATGGCTAGCACCTCTTCTAGAACAGAGAGAGGTTTAGGACTTTTCCTTTTCAATCAAGAATATAATCTAACCAGTCACATCTTCTGAATAGGGGAAAATAAGCAGATATTGTTATATATTGGAGATGTGTCCTGCATATTTGGTCCAGACTTGTGACTAATACATCCTGATCTGAGGCTGTGGCATTGGGGAGCTGTTGGAAAGATAAATGTTACTTCTCTGCTGCCAGGACAAGCTGCTGGCTCTTGTCCAGCTCGCTGCCTACCAGGCAGCCCAAGGACCTTGGCACAAGCACTGCTGCCCAGACAGTTCTTGTATCAGCAGAGGAGTTCTTCCTTCCTGGTTCTAAGTGTGGAAAATGCCCAGAGGGTGAAGCAAGGTGACTTTATTGAATCCACTAAAGAAAACAGCTCCATAAAATTTTGTGTTACATAAAATTATTTATTGGCTCACTTTCTGTATAGCATTTGTGTGTGTTGTGTGGAATAATATTATCTGCAGTGATCCTAGTTTTAAACTGGATGCTGAGTAAAATACTGACTTAATCAGGAATTAAACTATGAAGCATAAAGCTGTGGAAGAAGGAGTAAACAACACAATAATTTTAAGCTGTGTTAATGCCTCATGTGTTGAGACTCGACACAGGTGTTTGACACTTTCTGAGCTCTGCAGGATGTTGCAGCTTGGTGGCCTCAGCATCTCTAAGTGGAGATTGCTGGAAGCCGAGGGGTTTTTATTCACATCTTACTGATGTTAACAAGGTGGGAAGGGGATATGTGATCTTGAGAACTCAGAGCAAACTTGCACATAATCCACGTGCTACTCTGCAGGGTAATTCCAACAGAAGCACGTGATGCTTGAGTTTGGCAATTTTAATTTCTCCTGGCTCTTTCAGAGGTGGTGAAAGGTGCCGCTCTGCTGCTGCCCCTGGAGTTCTTCACAGAACTCAGCCTGTGCCCAGTCTGGCTGCTGTGCTTCCCTGTGCTCATACAAAGCCAACTTCTCTGATAAATACAGTGAATTTTGTGGTGAGCCTGTAGCTTGTAGGAGTAAAAAATGGGGTAAATACTCCAGAATTGATGGGAAACCTGTTTTGTTTAGAAGGTTCAGAAAGGGATCCACAGGTCCAGAGGCAAAGATCCCTAATCCCTTGACTGGGTGTTGGGATAAGGGTGGTAAACCACAGGCATGACTGACTACTCTCCCTACACAGTGTTTCCTGCTAGACTTTTTGGAAACAGACTGCTGGACTAAATGGACGGTGATCTATCCTTGTAGGGCTTTTCTTTTTTTTTAATGCTCATGTTGGATAAAAAGTTTGTTGTTTTTTTCCCCAACCTATCAATAAAAGCTATACAAGGAAATTTACATTTATTGCTATTTGGGGATTAAACCCCAAAGCAATTAGGGAAGTTAAAGTCCAGGCTTCCCTGGAAAACGAGGCTAGCTTGCATCAGGATTGTTGTGGCCCTATCTCCTTCCACATGTGTGCTGGCAGTTGCATCCCAGGTGATGAGCTGGTCAGCAGAATTTGCTTCATGAGGGCAATAGCATATAAGTGGATGTGGAAAAAATGTAACCTCAAGTTGGATTTGAGCTGTCGTGGAACCATGCCCCATATTATTCTGGGGTAGGTAAAGGTTTTCTGCAAAGGAAGCCAAAAGCACAAGTAGGAATAGCAGCATTTGGCTATTTGTAAACACTTTTTACTCTTTTGAAATGGAGTTGTAAGTTTCCCTGTATGTTTAAAATTGTTGTTCAGGCAATTGATTTCTCCCATTGTTCAATGTTGAAAGAGACATGGTTTTTCTGGACTGGCTCCTGGAGGAGCCTTTCACTGCAGTAGAACCAGTAGTGATTTTTGGCCAATTACTTGAGCTTCTTGTATAGTTTTTCTGTCTCCTTGTATTCGATTTGCAAAGCTCTTCCCTTGAAACCACTTGTAACATCCAGAGATTTAAAATGAAAGGAGGAAATGCTGCTGCTGAATTGAAATCACCCCTTCGTTTTGGTTCTATAATTCGGTGACAAAAGTTAACAACAGTATTACATTTTAACCAGTAGCTTTCTCCTGTCTGCTAAACTGTTTGCAGTGGAAGTGCAATCTAAACTTCAGTTTTGCTTTCCCAATGTGTACTGCAAGAAAACCCCTTAGAGGCATTTCAGGATTTTCCAGATTACAGGTTGGAAAAAAAAAGGACATTTTTGAAGGCTAGTAGTTTCAAACAAAGCTTATCAGATTATTAAAACCTTTCTTCTTTTCTTTTCTCTTTGGAGGATGGAAGAAGTTAGTGTTATCCAGCATTCCTGCTGAGTATATAACTTACTGCCACTTCTGATCTTTGAAGAGAGATTTATCGCTTCCTGTGGTAATACTGAATACTCAAAAGGTACTCATTGATTACTTGATCCTTGCCTACCTTCCGTATTTATTAACACTCTGCTCTCCTTCCTGCCCAAGAGTGACTGCTGTTGACTCCTGCCTGCTCTGAGCTACCTGGAGCATTATTTATACTTTGCTCCAGTAGTGTGTGTGGAAATAATTTTGTCCTATTAGAGCAGCTGCATCCTCTCCTTGTCCTACCAACATTTTGACCTACACGAAGAATAATTTTTGAGCTTCCATGACAGTATGACGGAGCCAACTATCAAATCTTTGATGTCTCACTTGCCTGACGTGATGTCTGAAATGTTTTTATGAGACATCTGCTTTGAGTGGCTTGTGCAGACAAATCCTTGGTGGATGATTTCTCCATCTCCACCAGACTCAGAGGGAGATAGCGCTGAATGTTTGTCCTGCAGTGTTATCAGTCTGGCTTTTCCTGGTTAGAAGTGCTTGATCCAGTGCAGTTGTTGGTCAGGACAGTGTGCTGCCTCTTGGAATCGATTATCCAGTGCTGGCAGCCAAGGGAGAGTTTTCATCTGCCTTTTGGCACATTTCCTACTGCCTATTGGACAAGATGCAATTTCTTGTTAATATCCTGGAGAAGAGACCATACAGTAGCCCTTACTACTTCAAAGACAGATTTTTCCCTTTTTTATTAGTTTAGATTTACTCACTGTGGTCCTGGGTTTTCTCCTGGAAATTAAAAAAAAAAAGTAGTGAGGTCTTTTGTCAGCGCTGCTTCCTCCTTTTTTTCTGAAGTTCCTAAAGGAGCCTTGTCTGATGTGGATCATTGTACTTCATAGCAGATGTGATTCTCTGTCTCCTGAACAGTGAAGCACAGTATTTGTGCTTTTTAAATGCCGTTCTCTTCAATTCTGTGTGGATTTGGATATCCAGCACTCTGAAAGTGTAGATTGCTGAGAGTTACTGTACATCTGTTCATTTGTGGAAGAACTGATCAATATATGGGAGCTTACAGAAGTGTTCCAGGACCTCTAGATCTTGTGTGGAAGTGAGTGCTGAGACCAGTAAATCTTAGTCCTAGGAGTTATAGCTGCATAGATGGAAAAAAAGTCTCAGTGTTTTGTGTTTACATTTTTAAGTATATCCTTCATTTTATGTAATGCCAGAGAATGGTAAAATAATTTTGGTTGGAAGGGACTTCTTGTGGTACCCTGGGTCAACCCCTGACTCATTGCAGGGCCAGCACTGATGCTAGATGAGGTCAGTTAGGGTTGTATTTAGGAAATATTTTTGTTTCCACTGCATCTCTGGGCAACCTACTCCAGTGTTTGAGCACTTGTTGTGCAGCTGGTCTGTTGCACTTATCCTTTGACTCTGTGCTTCCAAAAGTGTGGCTCCATCTTCTCTTTGCTTCCCTTTGAAGGTAGCAGTAGGCTCTCCTCATGGTCTTTTCACAGGATCTCCCCTGGGTCTTTTCACAGCTAATTCTCATTCTGCTGTGTAGGTCTTACATTCCAGCCACCTCATTGTTCTGGCAGCTTTCTCACATGGTTTTTTCCCCCTGTGTTTTAAGCCCAGCAGTGGACATGTGAAGCATTTAAAATTTTCAGTTTACACCTCTTTTCCTTCAAGCTTATCAAACATTGGTCATACGTGAAAGATCTGATTGAATGCAAATTTATGCAAAGTATTTTTTTCCAGAAAATACACCAGGTATTTAACAGAAGTTTGGCATCATCTTTGGAGTGAAGGAGATTAGAAGTGACTTAGTCTCCCTTTGGGACGTTCCCTTGGAGTAGATCAGAGCAAGAATGCCTTGTATTTTTGGAGCTCCCTGGGTTGTGCATTAGTGGGTTGATACTTCTTGAGAGGTATCCAAACAACTTCAAAACATCTCTTCAAAAACTCCAGTAACTTATTTCCTTAGTCAAAGCCAGTACCTTGTAAACAGAGAGGGGCAATGGCTGTGCCTTGCAGTAACTCACCATCAGTGCTAATCTGCAGAGATGTCTGTCAAATGTTCTCTGTCTTGTCTTCAGTGTAGAAAACAGCTGAAATGACTGTACCCTTGTAAGAGTTTGGGTACAGTCTTTATTTAAAACAGCTTTCTTTACTGTTAAATAATTTGCCAAGTAAAAGATGAGGTTTGAAAAATGGAAGAAGACTATTCCTTGATTCAAAATTTCAGGAAACCCAAAGTGGATAAAAAGATGCTTCCGTTCAATTCAGTTTGTTCTGTTGTTCTTGTGTGTGTGTGACAGGACTTCTGATATGATAGTATTCCGTGTGGAAGGTGTTCATTTTGTATCAAGTGTCTTTTGAAGGGAGAAATCCTTCACTCTTGAGGTTCTTCTTTGTTAATTGACAAGTTTGTAAAGCTCAGGAAACATTTTCCAGGGTTGCACAGCACAGAACCTGGCAAGGATGCAGCTTACATCAGCAGCCTTAATATGCCATTAGCAGTGGAGCACACCCCCTGTATGCTCTGAGCATCCTCTTTCCTGGTCAGGACTTGTATGTGGCATTTGTGATTTTTTGCAGAGTGTTAAATAAAATGAGATAATTTCCAGATTTTTTTTAAAGCTCACTACCACTGAGTAACCACAGCTCCAACAAGCCTCTTATCAGTAATGCTCTTTGAAGCTGATAAACAATTAAAAATAGACTTGCCAAGTAAAAAATGCAGCCAGGACCCATCCATACTTGAGTGCCTTGTACTAAATAAACGACAGAAGAACCTGGAGGGGAAGCACTTAAATTCAAAGGGTGTGAAATCCAACTGGTGTGAAATCCAACACTGCTTGGCCCTGGTCACCGAGTGCAGCAAGAATACGTGCCTCTCTTGAGAATTACTCCTCTGGACTTCCTTACCATTCCCAGGTTTATTAGCATGCATGCGCACTGCGGACTGGCAAGGATTACAGAAAGAAATAATGTGCTGTCTTGTAAATATTACATTTCTGTAAACATGAATATTTTAAGCCCTTAAATGATAAGGGTAATGAAGCCTGCTTCAGTGAGCAGAGGCTGCCCTTCCTCAGGGTGGCAGGGTTAGAAATGTGTTATAGCTGATTTTGTTATTTGATATAAGCAGTATATCCAATGCTGCATTGACAAGACTATAAGGAGTGATATTTGCCCTCATGTACACCTCTTCAGCAATAAACACTCCTTCAGTTTGCGATGTGCTATTCCTCAGCACAGGAGAAAAAGGCCATCTGAAGTAGGCAGAGCTGGCTCTGAAATGTCATATTGCACTTGTAATCTGACGTGAGGCATCCGCAGCTTTAGGTTGTCAGAACTTTAAATGCTAAAGAGTTTGAGAACAGGTAGGTAGAGAAGCTTGTAAAATTAGTTCAGTCATCCTAGTAAAAGTATTAAAGCTGATTAAAATACTCCTTTCATTTTGCTTATTGCTCTTCTGGTAAGTGGAGGGGTCCTCAAGCAGTTATCAAGTCTGCTCTGGTAGGGGTGTGGGACTACAGCTTTTGTTAAACAAGCATTAAATATTGAACAGTGCTTTTATTTCCCCTCTCCCCCCACCCCTTACCTTTCTCTTTTATGTAGTTTCACTAGTTCATCTGTTCTGTTCCAGAGTGAGTTCTGACCTCAGGAGCTGCATGAAGAATAGCCAGCATGAAGAGAACAAATCAGTCCAGGCAGAAGTGCAGAAGCCTCAAGAACATAAATGTAAATTGAGGGGGTTTAAAGTGTGGTATGTGTTCCATGCTGAGGCAGTGGTTTCCTGAACACAAAGCTTAATATTGTGCTGGTAGAAACCCTTTTGCCCTTTTGCTTCTCTTCTGGCAGCCCTTGGTGTTGGGACACACCAGAGACCTAGTCTGGATGGAAATAAGTGTCCTTGGCCTGGTGAGTTCTGGCCTGGATTAGTTTCCTGACCAGTAGCTGCAGTCTTTGGAAGTGCTTGTGCTAACATGAGGAATAGTTGGGCTGATGGACAGAATGAGTGGGCACTTTAAAGGCAGGGATGGTTTCTTTGCAGAGTGGACATGTTTGGAAATGAGACCTTGCAACTTCCTGGGAGAAAGGGGCTTTTTTTTCCAAGGTTGAGTGCCTTTGTGGGATTTTGGGGGTTTTTTGCTTCATCTGCTTTGAAGGTTGATTGTAGCACTTGTAGGGCTTGATGTATGAGAATATTTGGAATATGTTTCCAGATTAATTAGGTGTGTGTGTAAAACAGTGAAGCTTCTTAAAATTTCAGCATGAAGGTCACTTTAAAGGACTCACCTAGGTTTGATTCTGTTTATGTCTGCCCTGACACTTAGTAATTCAGACTGACTTTTCTATGATTCAAATGGAAGGACGCCCTAATTTAGGCTCTGGAAATTGAAGTTCATCTTGTCCACCACCCTTCTGCCATAGGTGCTTTTGAAAACTCCTGGAATTTCCTGTTCCTGCTGCAGCAACAGTAAACTGCACCTCTGTGTTTGACAGCCTGACATTAAGTTAACTAGCACTGGCTTTAGTTTTCCTTAGGTGCATCAGGGTGTGATTTGTGAGGTGACTAATTGTTAGTGCATGGACAGCTATTGTTGATGGGGTAGGACTCAAGTTATCATCCCAGGGATAAGCACTTCCTGCTCCTCCAATTTGAAGCCTGAATTCCCTTCTTCTGGTAGAGTATCACTACTTAATGAATACTTGTGCAAAGATAAAAGAAATAGCTGTTCCCCAAAAGTTTATTCTTGGATACTTGTTCATCTAGATGAAGCCTTAGAGGAAAACAAAATCCAGATACTCATTATGACGTCTAGAATACCATGAAACTTGTTGCACAGGTATTTTTTCAGGTGTGGGAGTGGCTGGTGTTGCCATTTTGGTATCATGCAACACTACATCAGATGGCCAAAGAATGCTGTTCTGCTCAGACTTAATTTGAAGAAATATCTTTTTTGCTGTTAGCAGTTTGCCAGTAGCCTAAATGAAAGCCTAAATTAATGTGTGATGGGATAAATGACCACAAATACTTGTTGATAAAATTAAAAATCTTTTCCAGTATCTACCTACAGTATAAGGCTTCACTTCTTGTGGCAATTGATTTTACAGCCTGTTTAACCTGAAATAATTCTTGAATATTCTGACAGTCTTTCATTAGCTCCTTCATCACTTTTACATTATGAAGACCTGTAAAAGGGAGGGACTAATTAGTTTTACTATCTAACATCAGTCAAGAAGAAATTCCTTTGTGACTGCTTCTTTTAAAGTGTAAGTCTTCCTGTATTCTACACCTAATTAGATTGTGTGTTTGTCCTTCTGAAATGGACTGCCAGGTTAGCAAAACATGATGACTTCCTTACTGAATTAAAAAGGGAATCTTAAAAAAATTTATTGAATAAGAGGATATTTCACTGCATTTCCCAAATTTCAGTAGAGAATTCTCTGAGTGAATAAAGACGTAGTGTCATCTAGTGAGATGCACTAGCAGTTACTGAAAGAAATAATGAAAAATTAAAACTAAGATTTGAAAGAATGTTAGGTAGGAATGGAAGGAGAAGTTAAGGAAGAATACAACAAATTTTAAGAACATTAACTAATTTTGTCCCTATTAGCTTCTCAGTAGACCTTTAATTCTCCAAATCTAAAGGAAAAGCAAGGAAAGAACCTATTCTTCCAGAAGTAAAACTGAAATGCTTTCAGCAGTCTGCTTTCTTCATCAAGGCTTTCCTTGTCAGGTTACAGGATATCCCAAGTGACTTGAGTACGTGTGGGATTTGTTGTCAGTAGCTGCAGTGATTTTTTAAAAATTTTTTTTTTAAATCTTTTGTTCCACAATGCAAGTTTCAAGCAGTTGACATTATTGTATCTGCTTTTCTCTCCATTGTAGGCTGCAGCTTATTACAGCAGAATTAGCAGTATTAGTTCTGGAAGTGCCATGATCTGGGGCTTTCTGCCACTGTCAGGTGCAAGGATTAAGAGGGAGTTTGTTCAGCAAACAGCTGAGAAAAGATGTGGAATTGAGCTTCCTTCTGCCTGAGGGCCCCGGGTATCTGCTCTGTTTCCATGTCTTGCATGAACTCCTGAGTTTCTGATCCAAAGTGAAAGGTCAGCTTTATTCTGAGTAATTGAAGGCGATCACAGGTGTGTGCTACTTGCTGACTGAAAAATAGGGGT
The DNA here is from genome assembly GCA_013396955.1 of Regulus satrapa. Taxonomy (NCBI): domain Eukaryota; kingdom Metazoa; phylum Chordata; class Aves; order Passeriformes; family Regulidae; genus Regulus; species Regulus satrapa. The sequence continues at coordinate 61,019 of VWZN01017960.1, read as the reverse complement.
CAGTGCTGAATGAAGCTTCTCATTGCTTTCCATCGTTTCATGAGACACAATGAAATTGGAAAGAGCTCTGCTGGGATCCCTGGGCAGGCGTAGCAACCAGGAACATTTCATCTGTAGGTTACAGGAGGAGCAGGGAAAAAGGGGGAGAAATAGAGAAATGGCACAAGATACATTTTGATTCTAACACTGCATCAAGCTGCTGTGGGTGGGGAACGTCCTGTAGCCAGGGACAAGGCTTGGCTGTGCCCTTGGGAGTTTGTAGGGGTCGAAGGTAAAAATCACCTTTTATAACATCTGGGCCAAAGTGTGCTACCTTCACAGGAGCGTGAGTGAAAGGTAACTTTGGTTCACAGGTAACAATCCAGTGAATAAAATATGGAAGGGATTCTGATTACAGATAAACACCATGGAATTCAGATGGTTTGCTTGCCCACAAGCTGCAACCCAGAGGGATGCAGCGTGCCTGAGAAAATGTTTCACTGTAGTATGTCCAGGGTGGATGGCACAGAGTGGAGGGACACAGTTCTGTGTAGGCACCCAGCTCACCACATACAAGGTTCCTGGTGCTGTGGTTTGCTGACAGCTTTATGCTGGTACTGCAGCTTAAGGTAGCCCTGGTGATCCTTTCCTCTACCCAAGCATTCGTGTGAGGAATTGGGTCAGGAACTGAACGTGTTCTAACAGAATTGTTTTTCTCTGCATTAGTTTTCAGCTGGAATTAGTTCTCAATCAAGTTCATTATGCTGAATTATTCTGTCAGTGTGAAAGAAGCTGAGAGCAGCTCTATGGACAGTGAGTGAGTGCTGTGTTTACCTGTCTTACAGGGGTCATGTATATTACACAAGTTAAAAATCTGATCTCCTGTCTTGTTAGTAAGGAAATAATGGATTCCTCTAGATGTCAGTTTAGTGTAGGGATCCACTTAAAAGTTTTGAATCACTCCCTAGAACAATGTGCTCTTCTTGCCCTATTTAGACCAACCTCCCAGCACAGACACCTTGGTTAGGTAATCACCACCAACACCGAGTGTCTTCTCAGATCCCTTCACAGGGTCAGCACTCACAGAAACCATCCTTCTACAACTCTACATTTTCCACTTGCACTTCTTATTCCCGTAGCTGGTTTATATATTTTTTGGGGGCATAATCTTGACAGGCATCTTTTCATCAGAGTAAAAGCAAAAAAGTTTATTAACCTATGGTGAAGTTTGCTTTTTTTCTTCTAGGTTTCTTTCTTTTCCTTAGGCCCTCCAAGATGCTGAAATATTTCTCAGAATAACTGCTTGCTGATAGGCTAATGAGACTGTCCTTTTTTTCATTTAAAGCTGCAATAAATGTTTGTCCACTTTTTTTGTTTGCTTTTGGTACCGGTGTTGTAAGTGGCAAGGAGGAAATGAGAAAACAGCTGGAGATGGGCGTAGCAGTCATAACCAGTGGATATGGAATTGATTGCAGCAGCCAAATGAAAGCCTTAAGTTTTTACTGTGAGAAAATTACTTAGTGAAAGAAACTTACCCAATGTTTTAGTTCCTCCTGTTGGTAGTAACTCTTTGTTTTGCATGTGAAAGGCACAGCTGACCTGTTAGGATATATTTTACTGTCTACTTTACAGTAAGTTGCACTCATGCCATGTTCCTCTCTTAGCAGGGTAGCTCTGTTGGAGGAAATGGAAAGGCTGCTTACCTGTTAAACTGCCTTATCTTTGGCTGTGCTTAGCTGGGAGACTTTGCAGGGAAAATAAATGGCTATTTCGTGGTGGGAAGGAGAATGGCCAAGCACTCCTGCAGTTAATCTGCATCTGCTCATGCCCTTAAATACTTACACAGACATGTGTGGACTGCAAGCAGGGGAGAAGAAAGTCTGTTGTCTATAAACCCTTTTGGATAGATATATTTTTTTTTCAATCTTTTACTTTATGTGGCATATACAGTCTATAACTGCAGACTCTTAGTTGAAGTTTTTGTTATTCCTCTATTCAGTTTTCAAAGGTTCTCGGGGAATGCAGGAGGAGCATAAATCTTCCATGTTTTAGCATTAGGCTTTATTTCCCCTCCCATGTAATTTTTAATAAGTGGCTAATTTAGAAGTGTCAAAGCCATGTCAGTTTTTGAGTGGGATCTGTATGTGGATTGACTTGAATTCAAGGCCTGGATACAGTGCAAGGTGATAGGGTTGTTTGCACCACTGTAGCTGCTGATGCTTTCCATTGTTTTATGAATGTCAAAAGTTTGCTGACAGCATTTGGCTTCATTGAAGTTAAGTGCATATTATAGCACTAAATGTACTTTTCAATCACGCTAATGTCCCAGCAGTTTTTATTGAGACTGTGCCTTGTTTGGCAAAAATTAGTATTTTTGTATCATTTGGTACATGAAACTTGATGCGGATCAGGGTTCCTTAATTTTAACATGGCTGAGGGGCAGGCAAATGCCTCTTTGACAGTAACATTATTATAAATAACACCACTAAAAAATATAGGCACTGGCACTAACCATCCCTGTCTCTGGGTTTGTAGTTTTCTGCATTGACAATGACAGCAAGTTGTTTTTAATGCTTCTGCAATTCCCTTCAAGTACATAAAGGGGCTTCAAGTGAGCTGGAGAGGAACTTTGGACAAGGGCATGCAGTGACAGGACACGGGGGAATGGATTGCCACTGACACAGGGCATGGTTAGATTGGATTTTGGGAATAAATGAGTGTAGCTGGGCTGAGAGTCTCCTGTGCTGTAATCAGTAGGACAGTTGGCACTAAATGACTTTCTGTCAAGCAACCTTTTGATTCCTTTCATTGGAACGAGGTGTCGGTTGTATGAAATGCACAGCACTTCTTATTTCTGCTTGTTCCAGCTTTTTAGATGGGCTGTCCATCAGCAGTCTGAGCAAGCTTGGGTCTGTTGTTGGGATGTCAGAGCTCCTTACCTGGCTAATTGGGTTGTGGCAGTGCACTGAGCCGTTCAGTGTCACGGTGTCTCTCGGCAGAGCCTGCTGGGTGAGCCCGTGTCTAAGGGGAATTGTGTTTTCAGATCTTCTTTGGTCTTCTTTTGGTCATTCTCCTTACTGTGAAATATATTCTCTTTTGCTTTTTTTTCCTTTTCTTTAGTCTTGATTTACTGTATCTTTTAACCCTCTGCTTTGTTTTCCTTTTTAGATTCAGTCATTGTAAGGTAACAGTAACTGTTAGGAAGAGAGCTGTTGACAGAAGCCAGAAATAAAAAGTTGAGAGAAACTCTGCAGTTTTTATTGGTATTGGTCTGCTATAATGTAGCAAATGAGATGTCCTCCAATAAATACAAAACTTTCCTGTGAGACTCATTTTATGAAGAAAGGAGAATTAGGGTAAAGAAAAGAAGTTTTAAAAAGTAGCAAATTGTTGAAGACATTGTTTGAGAAGTGGCATGGACAGCCAGTGCAAAACTCACTGCAGCATAGATGGAGTCTTTACAGAGAGCTTATTTAATAGGAAAGCACCTATACATTTTCCTCTCAAATTTAGGGTACATACTATGTCCCCATTCTGCAGCTGAAGAATTTTGAAATTTGTAAATTCATACTTCTTCAGGGGTGGTCTTGTTGGTTTCATGAGATTTTTGAGCTGTCCATAGCATCAAGTGAGACAGCTCCTGTGTATTTCTGTAATTTTATTTGTTGTTAATATGACACTTAGTATATTGTGACCCCTGTGGCAAAAGTTTGGTTTAAAAACCGGACATTTTCAGATGCATGAACTTTGATGGCAAGGAATGGACTGTAGTGGATGGGATTGGCAGGAGTAAATGCTGATCCATGTGCTGAGTGTCGGAGGCCAGGGAATCTGGGTCAGGATGCAGCAGTGGGCAGGGACAGCGTCAGGATGCAGCATGTACTGAGACAGTGGAGGGGGCAGGCAGGGATAGAGAGGTGACATGCAGGTGGCAGGGTCAGGGATGGCGTGGCAGGGTCAGGGATGGCGTGGCAGGGTCGGGGCGCGGTGGCAGGGTCGGGGCGCGGTGGCAGGGTCGGGGTGCGGTGGCAGGGTCAGGGATGGCGTGGCAGGGTCGGGGCGCGGTGGCAGGGTCGGGGTGCGGTGGCAGGGTCGGGGTGCGGTGGCAGGGTCAGGGATGGCGTGGCAGGGTCGGGGCGCGGTGGCAGGGTCGGGGTGCGGTGGCAGGGTCGGGGTGCGGTGGCAGGGTCAGGGATGGCGTGGCAGGGTCGGGGCGCGGTGGCAGGGTCGGGGTGCGGTGGCAGGGTCGGGGTGCGGTGGCAGGGTCAGGGATGGCGTGGCAGGGTCGGGGCGCGGTGGCAGGGTCGGGGTGCGGTGGCAGGGTCGGGGTGCGGTGGCAGGGTCAGGGATGGCGTGGCAGGGTCGGGGCGCGGTGGCAGGGTCGGGGTGCGGTGGCAGGGTCGGGGTGCGGTGGCAGGGTCAGGGATGGCGTGGCAGGGTCGGGGCGCGGTGGCAGGGTCGGGGTGCGGTGGCAGGGTCGGGGTGNCAGGGTCAGGGATGGGGTGGCAGGGTCAGGTGCCGATGGCGGCGGCCCCAGCCCGGTGCAGTGCCCCGTGTCGCCGCTCGGGGGCAGCCGTGCCCCGCAGAGCTCCCCGGCGGGCTGTGGGGAAAGGGGTGAGAGGTGACAGAGGTGACAGAGGGACAGGGAGCAATAGCCGGGTACGGGTTTACCGGAAAGAATGGCTGTGAGAATCCGTCCCTTCCTTTCACGCAGGTACACCCCTCCCTGTGAGAGCCTTTAACCTGAGTCTTGCTGCAGGCATTTCCTTGGTCTCTCTGTACACCTACATTCCTAGGCTGCCAAATTTCCTGACAGCGTGAGCCGTATGCCAAAGTCTTCATGTATGCCAGTGGCCTGTTCCTTAGTGGACAGAGGACTTTCTGCTTTACAAATCTGAAGAGATCCCTTCCTACTACTCTACTGTAGAATCAGAGAGGACACTGGCAAATTTTGGCCTGCTGGCTTGCTTTCAGGTGACTTAGCAATGTTGTTACCAGCTGATAGTGGCAGTGAATGTGAAGCTCTTTCCTCAGCTCAGAGCTGCCTGTGCTTGTATCAAGGTTGCAGACCTCTGCTTGGCATCAAAGTTGCATTAGCTTTGCAGGTGGACTTTTGCCATTTTTTCCCCTCCATCTTATGTATTTTATTGCTACCCCCTTGCCCGTTCACCACCTTTTAATGTTTTGTTTAGCTTTGTCCTTCCTGTTTTTTGCTCAGACACTTTTGGTCACCTGGAAAGTTTTCTGTCTGCAAATACCTCAAGTAATTGTAAATCACTTTTGCAGTTGCTGTAGCCCCGCTCTGTTCTGATTGCCTGCTGTCTGGTGTTAAGTACTTGCATCATCTCGTGTACTTCAGCTGTTTGTCCATATGGATTTGCTCCAACTTGAAAAGCTGACGCGTGGTGAGGGAAAGGAGAGGCGGGATCCCTGCAGGGAGTGCGCACGAAGCCATATGTCCCCATTCCTGGGGATCTGGTGCCCTCTGGAGACTGTGGCTGCCCACGACATCACAAGTGTCAAGATACCACACTAATTTATGTCCCTAGTCTGGGCAGGCTGAAAGGCAAGATGAGCTTTATTGTTTTTACAGCAGAAGTGGAGGATACTAGAAAAGACGGTAGAGTAAAAGCAAGAACTCTTTAAAAATAATAGCCATTACATGTCTTTTTTTAAAGACATTTTTAACGCTGATGGAGACTTGGTAGCTGTGCTTCATGTTTATGTCTTGTGTAAAATCAAAATTGAGTATGCACAATTAAGTGTAGATATTTGAAAATAGTATGGGGATTTTAAAGTGTTGAGTTAGCAAGGGGGATTAAATATTTATATTAATTCACTTAGCTGCTCTGAGAGGCCAGTCAGTCTAATGGGAAGATAGAGAAGTCTCTTAGCAAATCTGGAACTGGATTCAGGAATTTTTCACAGGCTTAGTAAGGAAGCTGCCTTTTTTGTTACTTCCTTCTTACCCAAAATTGACCTTGATATCTTTTTAATGCTTAATAAGAAATGGTATCCTGATGCAGGGAAGATGTTTTTGGTGTGGCTAGGGGCCTCCTTTTATTTTTATGAAGTAAACCACCTGAAACAGACAGGCTTACAGAATGCTTCTTTACTATAATCTTAGTCCTTTCATCCGGGAAAAGGGCAGCTGCAAAATTATAGTTTCTTTTAGCTCTTATTACTCTTGAAACAGCATAATGATAATACAGAAGTTCAATATTTTTCCCAACTGCGGTGAAGAGCATGGGGTGATCTGAGGAGACACAAAGTCTTAGTGTTATGATTGCATGCAGCTTTTGCCAGAGCTACAGTTAAGGCCCACCAAAATGCTCAACTCTTCTGTGTTGTTGTTTGTTTGACTGTATTGGGTGGGTTTAACACAACCAGCTCAGAGTCCACATCATTGACGTTGGATTAAGATTTTACCTGAGCTGTGTCTCCTGCTGTGGCTCTTTCAGCTGAGGAGGGAGTGCACAGTGCATCTCCAGATCCACTCAGGGCCCAGCAGGGCCAGAGGTGGGAGCAGGAACTGAACTCCAGGCTGCTTACAAGAGACATATTTGCCTAACTCCTTTATGTCTTTATGTTGTTCAGAGGAGGTTAAGACTTGAAGTAATAGTAGCTTAATATGAAATAAGTGCAACTTATGTTCTTATGCCCAATTCCTTCTGCCTTTTCTTAATGGAAAAGTTCTGTAGTTCTCAAATGTAATGCTTTCTTTAAGGTTAGCTTTTTGATTTTAACAGTGTGGTAGTTTTGTACCTTTAAAATTTATAGCCACAGACTGCCTCTGGTACTACTAAGCCATGTGAAATGATTAAACAAGCTCAGTAAGGAATAATGCTGCTGTGCATCTTGCTGGTGGGATTTGTGGTCTTTGAGAAACGGGAACACGCGTATCACTTAATCTCTCTTCCTCGCGTTCCTTCCTTTCCAAGAAGCTGATACAGTTGTCTCACTGCAGGCAGCGTTCTGTGATTGCCTTGGTTTGCAGTGGTGATGGGCTTGTGGAGACCTACAGCTCTCAGCTCCTGTTTTCTGAATATGAACGGGACGAGTTGGGTGTTTGCAGTTGGGAGTCTCCTTCTGTGGGGTTTGTGCAGGTGTTAAAATACATTGGATGGTGTGCAGCATTCATTTTCTTGTTTTTACAGCAGGAAGGTGAAATGGAAGGTGAAGCAGTCGACGCCATTGTGGAGGAATCAGAAACTTTCATTAAGGGAAAAGAGAGGAAAACCTATCAAAGACGCCGTGAAGGTGGGCAAGAGGATGATGCTTGTCATATACCACCAAACCAAGCAGATGGAAGTGAAGTGGTGCAGGATGTCAGCAGTGGGGTGCAGATGGTGATGATGGATCAGCTGGATCCAACTCTTCTTCAAATGAAGACCGAAGTAATGGAAGGTGCAGTGCCTCAAGAAACCGAGGCTACTGTGGATGACACGCAGATCATAACACTTCAGGTTGTTAATATGGAAGAGCAGCCTATAAACCTTGGTGAGCTTCAGCTGGTCCAAGTACCTGTACCAGTGACTGTACCTGTTGCCACTACGTCTGTGGAAGAACTGCAGGGAGCTTATGAAAACGAGGTTTCCAAAGGAGGCCTGCAGGAAGGGGAGCCCATGATCTGTCACACCCTCCCATTACCAGAAGGTTTCCAAGTTGTGAAAGTGGGTGCAAATGGTGAGGTGGAGACACTGGAACAAGGTGAACTTCAGCCACAGGAAGATCCCAATTGGCAAAAAGATCCAGACTATCAGCCACCAGCCAAAAAAACAAAGAAAAACAAAAAGAGTAAGCTTCGTTACACTGAGGAAGGCAAAGATGTGGATGTCTCTGTATATGACTTTGAAGAGGAGCAGCAGGAGGGTTTGTTGTCCGAGGTTAATGCAGAAAAGGTGGTGGGCAATATGAAGCCACCAAAACCAACAAAAATTAAAAAGAAAGGTAGGTTCCCCGTCAGCAAATGGATTTTGAAAATGCTTTTGTTGTGGTGATTGCAGTGTGATTGAGGCGAATGAATGCGTGCAAGTGGGAGGAGAGCAGACATGCTCAATGCTGCTTGCTCACAATGTAATAGAGCTTGACTGCAGTGTTTCTTGGGCACACCTCCCTTCTCTCTATGGGCTGACAGGGAGATCATTTTCCACAAGTACGATACTGTGGCATTAATTTTCTCATACAACTATGATTGAAAAGATTGTTCTATTTGCTGTACTACACATATAACAGCGTGCATGTTTTACATCAGGAGCTGATGGTATAATTAATTCTCTGGGCTTTTTCCTAACCAGTTGCTGGGTAAGGTAGATGGTGCAAAATACAATAATAAGTATGTTTGAATTTGTTAAAACCGTAAGTTAAGGAGTGCAGCAGGAACATTAAGTGCTGGCATACCAGTGAAAACTGAATCCAAACCAGGCACAAGCGATGCAGTTGGATTTAGTGGTTGCATGGTGGTTTTTACACCCCCAAGACCCTTTCCTCTTATGTTACACTGTAGACCACAGCACTGTCAAAAACTAAAGATGATTTCCTTCGTGACCAGGTGTAAAGAAGACATTCCAGTGCGAACTGTGCAGTTACACTTGTCCGCGTCGTTCCAACTTGGACCGCCACATGAAAAGCCACACCGACGAAAGACCACACAAGTGCCATCTCTGTGGCAGGGCTTTCCGGACAGTCACGTTGCTGAGGAACCACCTCAACACTCACACAGGTACCCTTGGTTTTTGCGTGCATCGCTTTTGTAGGATCTGCTCTGCCATCAGAACAAATAGATTGAAGATGGACCCTTCTCGTTTTCCTACTTGCTTCTTATGGACCAAGTTAAAAAAGAGGAAATGGTGTACTTGTTTTCTGCCTGGCCAGGTCAGGGGCAGAGCTTGTCCTGTTCATAGGTACAAAATTGATCCTGGGTTCAATCTCAAGTTACCTGAAGTTATAAAAATGTTCTCTTTGCCTTTGGCATTAGCACTCTTGTTTTCAGCTTGTTGTGCCTTACTGCTAAAAAAAAGAAAGAGTGTAATTCATAATCCCTCATTTTCTCTGCTTACTGAAGTTATGTCTAACTAGCTGGTTTCTAATGTGAAAACAACCAAGTGTTACAAAAATAAAGGGGTCTATTTCCTCACTCAAAGGATATTAATTCTCTAAGATCTTAAATCTGTTAGTTATTAATACAAAACCTCTGACTTTTGTGCATTCTGCTGCTCTAATTTAGCCTTTCGGAACATGAAAGCAGCGTTGCTTATTCACATAAAAAACCCCAAAAAATAAAAAAATCCACAACCAGTGCTGTCCCATATTTTCTTTTGTCACTAAATCTCTGTGTCACTGTCTTCCTGTCTTGCCTCACACCGTTAGGTACTCGCCCTCACAAGTGCCCAGACTGCGACATGGCCTTTGTGACCAGTGGAGAATTGGTTCGGCATCGCCGCTACAAACACACCCACGAGAAACCATTCAAATGTTCCATGTGTGACTATGCCAGTGTGGAGGTACGGGACTCGTCACAGCGCTGAGCGCTTCCCTGGGCGCGTCAAAGCTCGCTCACCATCTGTTACAAACTCTCTTCTTAAGGCATTTCCTCTGTGGCCATTCGGTTGAAAGGCTCTGGGCAGAAGAAGTTATCAATCAGGGCTGCTCTTGGAAGCAAACGGTGGGGTTTCCTCAGTGAATCAAAAAGCAGTTTGAGATGGCTCACGGAAATTCTAGGTGATACCCATTTCCTCTTTGGAGACAATAGTTGTCACGGTTTCTTGAGTTATTTGTCCTTTAAGCTGAGTACAGGAATTGTAGTGTGCTTTGTGTTGAAGGAGGCAGAGATTTCCTGCTGCAGTGGGATGTCCTTTCAGTCCACAGTGCCCTCCCATTTTAGAAACATGCATTCTGCACATCATCTGTTTATGCCATGAAGGTGTCTGTAGCTAAAACTAATGAGCCTTTGTCTCAGTATTGGTGAAAAGCAACTTTGCTAATGTTAGATGATAGCTTAATTTGCCTGAGCAGATTAGACATTCTTGAATGCCTTCCCTCCATGCAGTATTGTTAGATATTTTATTGGGCAGCTTTTATATTGTGAAAGGAAATCTGAGCCAGATGATGAGCAACATAATTTTTAAAAAATGGGATATCTGCAGTGGAAGAAGGCTACAGTGGGAGAGCTTCAGTAGGGGCTTCAGGTTTTTTTTTCCCTGCCCACGCTATGCCTGCAGTGCTGTCACTTCAGGTCCTGTGGTTTGAGTGCTGAATAAGTTATGTTGCAGAGGTTTTCTTAGTATAAATTAGGAAAGAAAAATCAAATTGGTCCTTATGAGGTCATGCTGCTTTTTGTAGGCATAAGTTGGTGATTAAGCAGCGTGATCAGGCTGGAGTAGAAAATGCCATACTGTTGGTGTTCTTGCTTTGAGCTGGCTTTGTACCTTCTGAATAAAAGCAGGAGAAGAAAAGAATTAAGCTTTCCCACACCACTTCCCTGTGTCTCCAGCATATTTTAAAATTTTAGGGTGTCTTCAGATGCTGAGATGGTCAATAACAGTAAGGTGAGCACAGAATCTAAATCAGGCCTCATTGAGTGTGGGAAAAGGATCAGGCAAAACTGGGAGTGAAGCTGGGAGGCGAGGTGGAGTGGGCAGGAGCAAGTGGCAGTGTGCAAGGAGAAAATGGCGTGAAATGTGCTTGTTTGGTTTTGTGCCTAAGTAGATATAAACTGCCTTAAACTCTTGACTGGTTTCTTGTCATTTTGGCAATCTGGCCTGCTCACCTGTGCTAACTTCAGTCTTGCTCTTGGCTTCCAGGTTAGCAAATTGAAACGCCACATCCGTTCGCACACCGGAGAGCGCCCGTTCCAGTGCAGCCTGTGCAGCTATGCCAGCAGAGACACCTACAAACTGAAGAGGCACATGAGGACCCACTCCGGTACTGATGCCACGTTCTTTCAGTGTCTGCTGACACACAGCAAACAATTACTGTTGTGTAGTTTAGTGTAAAACCTTTATAAAGTGTGTAGCTGAAGAGAATGCACCGCGTTTTTGTAAGTGGTGGTAAATTTATAATCTGATTGAATTGCTGCCCTGAGAAATGAGCTTGGAGGATTCTGATTTCTAGTTTGACTGCGAGGTGATGAAATGCAGGCACCTCTAGTATGAACAGAAGAAACTTCTGTTTGCAGTGTTCCAGTTGGAGAGTAGAGCCATTTGCAGTTTCATGCTTCAGTGCATTTTTAAAAGCATCTCGTGCATGTTAGTTAGTAAAGATGCTAATTTTTTCTTCAATATAAATAGGGATGATTTTAGCACAGAATGTTACTGCGATGCCAAATTAATCATATTGCTAAAATTGAAGGGGGGAAAGATGCCCTTTTATGTATACATGAACATTCAGAACCTCCACCCCAAAAAAATCTGATGTCACTTGCTTTCTCCTGGCAGCCTGCATGTAGGTCTTGCCTGCATTTCTCAGAGTAAGAATAATTTAAACCCCATAAGGACTGAACTTTAGATTCTTTGTAGAAAGATGCTTACTGGAGCGATGTTAACTTGAGCGCTTTGTAGAATTATAATTTCTGTTGTCTAGCTGTGTGTGTTGCAAGCTTCTGGGAGGTTGTTTGGGGCTTCTTGGTGAGATTTTGTTTTAATAAAAGTACTTGTTCTATTTTTTTTTCCTTTTGCTCCTGAAGGAGAGAAGCCATATGAATGTTACATCTGCCATGCTCGCTTCACTCAGAGCGGTACCATGAAGATGCACATTTTGCAGAAGCACACGGAGAACGTGGCCAAATTCCACTGTCCTCACTGTGATACTGTTATAGCGAGAAAGAGTGACCTGGGTACGTGTCTCCCAAACGTGGCCATTTGCTGAAGATGGTACAAAACCTTCCAGAATTAGAGTTCACATAACCCAACTGCTGTCTCTTAACCCAATACCCAGTCTGGTAACTGCACAGCATGAAGCACAGCTTCACATCTGGGGCTGGTAGCACACACCTTTAGCTTACCATAGCTGCTGCAAGTTAGAACAGTTTTCAGTTTCTTCTCATTCTTTGAATTTTTTTTTTCCCAAGCATACAAGGTAAGTTACTGCTTGCCTATAGATGTAAGGCTTTTATTGAATTTGGACTGAGATTTCAACAGCATAAGGATTGGGATCTTGAAAGCAAGAAAAGCACTTGGCTTAATCTCCTGAAAATTGGAGGTCATTAAATTTAATGCAGAGATATTTTCATCCAGTTAAAAGGTTTGAATTAGACCAAGTGTTTAACTTTGCAGGATTTGGAGCTGTGTGCTCAAAAAAGCCCTGAGTCCTTGCAGTAGGACATTTCTGATCTAGTAAGCAGTACCCAGTGTGATTCCAGCAGGCAAGCTCTTACGTTTCTAGAAGGTGACAAACAATATCGTGCCCAGAGCAGCTGAGGAGGAAGGAGCCACGATTTGGCAGAACTTTCTGTCTTTAAACAGAATTATCACCCAAGTAATGGAAAAGCAGGCTGCCTTCCAGTAAAGACAAGTGCTACAGTGAGAGAGGCAGTTTTAGAGGAAGGCAGTCAGTTGATGTCAGGAGAAAACAAGCTGATTTACCACAGAGGAAAACTGATGTTAGCTATGAAGAATTTTTCTTCTAATAATGCTTTAATCTACCCTAAGCTACCTCGTGCAGCTGTGGTATGCTCTTAGTTGGAGGATTTTAAAGAAGTGACTAAAACCTCTGTTGGGGATTATCTGCTGGTATCCCTGTTGCCTTCTAGTCCTGTCACTCTGACTTCTAATCCTGCAGAAAATCCTGTTTCCCCCACTGAATTACATGGCTTCTGGCTGTATCCAGGCAATTCAAGTTAGTCTTAAACATAACAGTCCACAAGACACTTTAGTTTGACAATCATGTGTCATCAAATTCAACTATCCTGAATCATCACAGATTGCAACTAATCACCAAATCTGGAATCCCGTGGAAGATCTTAATGGAGTTTTTCTGCAAGCTCTGTCTAGAAATGGTTCTAGTTGGTTTTACTTACGAGTCCTTCAGGCCTTTAGTTGAATCCTAAATTAAGTATTCTGCTCTTTTGGCTGAGCTTGGAGGGAGGATCGCTGAAGGATCGTGGGCTCACCTTTCATGCTTGGAAAGCCATGGTGGTGAAAGCTTTTGGTTCTTTTTCCTGCAGGTGTCCACTTGCGGAAGCAGCATTCCTACATTGAGCAGGGCAAGAAGTGTCGCTACTGTGACGCGGTGTTCCATGAGAGGTATGCCCTCATCCAGCATCAAAAGTCCCACAAGAACGAGAAACGCTTCAAATGTGACCAGTGTGATTATGCCTGCAGACAGGTAAGCTGGGGGCACTGGCACCCCTTAGGAGAGTGGAGTGTTAGGACAGGAGCTGAAAGTATGGGATGGAAATCTTAGCTGTTAGGTTTTTCACTAGCTGTCAAGATCAAATCAGCTGTCTAAATTTTTTGAAGGGTGCAAAGGAAAGTACAAGCGGCCTTTTCTTGGTGTGATTCTGTCCTGTAGAGAAGAATCCTCTAATTCACCACCTTGATGTACCCATTGAGCAAGGGATAAGAATCCATATAGGATGGAAGTAGCTAAGACTGAACATACCATCAATCAAGATGTTCTTGCACTGCTGTGGAATCATTCTTTCCCTGATATGAACCGTAGAATTCTGGCCTAGTTTTAGCTGAAAATTCACTTTTCTGTTTCCATTTACACGAGTTTCCCTTTTTGCTGCCTGTGCAGGAGCGGCACATGGTCATGCACAAACGGACCCATACTGGAGAAAAGCCTTATGCCTGTAGCCATTGTGATAAAACCTTCCGCCAGAAGCAGCTCCTCGACATGCACTTCAAGAGATACCACGATCCCAACTTTGTCCCTGCTGCCTTTGTGTGCTCCAAGTGTGGCAAAACATTCACTCGCAGGGTAAGGGAATATGCTTTGAACTGGAGAGGGCTGGGGTGGAAGGAGGTGTTTTTAGCCTAGGGGAGGGAAATGTTTACCCAAAAGGAAAGCTGGGTAAGGTACAGGGTAAAATACGAATATTTTGCTAGAGCCTTTCTCTCTTAAGAGGAAAAGAAAAGAGTGAGAATTCAGAATTGGTACCAACACAGTAGTGTTGACATCATGAGCAATGTGGAAATGCAACTTTATGGATAAAGTTCATGAATGTACATATTACCCCTAAAGAAGCTCTCTTTAAAAAATGAGCAAAATACTTTGTTACCAGAAATGTGTTTAAAAATACAGAGCCAGAATGTTTGATCTTGAATTCAATTTAATTTTTCTTGTGTGTTTAATCTTTCGCTGAGTAGAACACAATGGCCAGACATGCTGATAACTGCTCTGGCCTAGATGGTGGGGAAGGAGAGAATGGAGGAGAGACAAAGAAAGGCAAACGTGGCCGAAAGAGAAAGATGCGTTCTAAGAAAGAAGATTCTTCTGATAGTGGTAAGAACAGCTCAGCACCTTCTGAGAATTACAGGCCTGTGATTCACTCTGTGTGTTAGCTGCTGGTTTGCCAGTTCTGCAGGTTTCTTCTGCCACTTGGAAGAGTCTTGTCTGGTTGGCAAACACAGAACATAGTGATAGATGGCGAAGCACAGAGGGATGTATTGCCTGTGAGGGTTAGTATAGATCCTGCTGTCTGAGGCCTGTTCCAAGACAGTAGTTTAAAAAACACTGTCTGACACCCCTCGTGTCAGCTGGGCCATTCCTGTCCTGCCTGTGTGGGAAACTCTGGTAATTTTTTTTCAGAGTCCCAGAAGAGGCTGTGTGGTTCTGTGGTACATTGCTATGAAATGTTCCTTGATCCTTCTTTACCATTACTGGGTGGCATATCCAAACAACTCCACCACTGAATAGTTTGGCTACTTCTGTAGACTGGCAACAACCAAGGCAATGGTGGAGATTAATAATATATATGAAGGAAAAACTCAGTCCTAGTCCTGGTAGGAGAGTCCTAGTCTCCTGGTAGAGGAAAAACTTCATTGTGTCTTCAACAGGAAGAGCCAAGTAGAGTCTCAAGACCAATCAGTTCAAAGATGATTTTTGCAAAAGGAGTGATGCTGATTAGTCTTTAATCTGGAGTGCTTTATGTAATTAACCAAGGGGTGTAGGTTGGGAGAACAGGGATATTTCTGGCTCAACAGTGTGTATCTGAAAATCTCACATGGCAAACAAGTTTTAGCAGGAGTATAATCAATTGATTTGCAAATAGTGTTTCAAAAACTATAGAAATGGATGCTTAAAGTCATGTTTGTTTGGATATTTGGAAAAATGTATGAGGTGAATTAAGTACGTGTAACTAATTGTGCATTTAAAACATGAAAAGGTAATGGAGGCAGGGTGAAATAACTGATAGAAGGTAATTCAAAGTGTGGCATTTTGGAGTGTTGCATTCTTTGTATCTGATTTGAAATCTTCCTGGGAGTTCAGCCTGTTCTGAAAACTCACGTTTCATTTAGTTGATTTGGTCCGGGTTTAAAGCAGTTTTTTTGTGCAGGAAGCTGGTCAGAAGGGTTGTTAATGAGCTGATGATGTGCAGCACATGATGCCCAGGCTCCCTGCTGAGGGAATCCCTCAGCCTCAGTGGACCTCAGGAGTCATTTGATAGATATGAAGAACTGACCAGTGACAGCTGAGTAGCTGTAAGAAAGACGTGTTAATCACCTGCTTGAGGAATTGAATTATTCACTGTCCTGAACTGTCACTGTTCTGTTTATTTGCAGTTTCATGAGGTTTGGCAGCTACTGAATACCTAAAAAATACCAGAAAAGCTGGGATGAAATAGACCTATTTGTGTTAATGGCAGGGTGGGGAAAGACCAAATAGTGAATGGTAGTTTTGTCTCCTAGCTGCCAACATGCGACAGAATATTAATTTATAGACATTGAGTTGAGGGGAGAATGTGAAGAACCTCTAAAAATGTGGAACCTGAGAAATCCAGTAAATAAATTCCTCATGGGGGATATCCCTTGAGTGACTGTAAAATCATGCAGTATCCATATGCCTCAATGTGGGTTGGGGTTTTTCCCTTTAGTCTGATAAAAGGAAGTATCCTCGTGGCCCATGTATTCTTGAGTGAAGCTACTCCTCTAATTTGCCTTATAAATTTAAGGGCAATCATTTTGCTGTTGAAACAGCCTCTTTAACATCTTACTGCTTTTTGTCTGCTCTGGTTTTGCCCAGAGCATTCTGAATGTGTCAGTTATCCTCACCTATTAACTTTCAGGAGTTTTCTGCAGAATAAAATGTAGAGCTTGAGGGGTAGGAGACTGGTCTTGGATGCTTGTTGGGGTTCTTGTGTTTCACAGGGATTCTGGAATGGCTGCTGCAGCAATTTACATGGGATGTACCTCTTTTATCCTCTTGCTCTTCTGTTTTCCCCACACTTCTTGATATCACCTCATCCCCTCCCCTACACATCCTGTAAATAGTCCTGTGTGTTCCACAATGGCCTTCCTCTTGCATCCTATTGTGTCCCAGCCAGGAATTCCCCAACGCCCCATAGTATCAAAGGTGATCTCAAGAGCTGCTTCCCGTGACTCACTGGGATGGCTTTCACACCTGGTGGCTCCCCTGGGAGCGTCCTGGACAAGAAGTTTGTTCCTCAGAAGTAGTGAATTAGGGTTCCCCCTTCCATTGTGCAGTGCTGTGCTCCTCTGTGTTGTGCAGGTGGGACTGGGATGGGCTCTTGGACCCTGGCATGGGTTTAGGAGTAGCCCAGCCATGCGTTATTTGGTCTCCCTTGTGCTGTTGTCTCTGAGCTCCTTTGTGCATGTGCAGAGTAGCTTTTACCACATAATTTAACATAATTAAATTGCCCTTTGCTTTCTGAAGGACAGCTTGTTCCCTCTAAGCGAGGGTAACAGATTTACAGTCTGTGACAACAGCTTCTAACAAAGGCCTTACTTGCCTTCTTTTTCGAAGAGTTGACTCCTTCTAATCCATCCCTTTTGGATGGGATTTGATGGTGCTTCTCTGTAGATGGTTGTGTTCTATTCTGGTTTAAACTGAAGATTTATCTGACATCCTTTCTTACAGAGGAAAATGCTGAACCAGATTTGGATGATAATGAAGATGAGGAGGAGACAGCAGTAGAAATTGAGGCTGAACCAGAAGTTGAGCAAGAGGCTCCTGCACCACCTCCCAGTAAGAAAAGAAGAGGAAGACCACCAGGCAAAACTGCCACACAACCCAAACAATCCCAGCGTAAGTCACTGATTGAAGCTTACCTTACCCTGCTTGCTTGAGCACCTTTTTCTTTGGATTTGGCTGTTCTTATAGATGTGATCCCTTCAAATGAGCTTATTTTAAAAGTAGGTAACTTTACTTGTCTCTCCATTGCTAAGAACTCACCTTGAAATTTGCTGCAAGGGTTTCCCGGTCATGAGGGAACATGACCACCTCAGGCCACACTAAAAAAGGAAGACCATTATTTTTTGTTTTGTATTGTTTCATTTCATTGTTGTGCAGACTGCTCACCTCTTTTTGTACCAGTTATGGTGTCTCTGCTGACATACAGTCCTTGGCAAAAAAGCTGTCAGTAAAAACATCATGGTGTTCTTACCTGGCTAGCTTTTGGAGGTACTGCCAGGAATGAACTTGTTTCAGGCTGTTAGTTCTGATCAAGGATGGTGTTGTTTCAGCTCCACTGGGATGAGGTTAAGAATAGACATTGTAACTGTGCAGAGTCCAAGTAAATAAATTTTGGGCTCAAAGTAGGACAGGAAATTTGTTCCTTTAAGGAGGTGGTGGCTTCCTCAGTGGCTTGACTGTCTGCTCAGCACTGCAGAGCGTCACCTGTTTTCTCTCTAGAAGTTTGCTGTGGAAACATTTAATTTAATGCTGAATTTGTCATCACTAAATTGCCCTGAAGTTTTAAGTTTGGCCTTAGGTCCATATATTGATGTAGGGTTTGGTTTCATTCATTATTCTACAAAATCCATTATTTGAAAGATGTTTTAGTATGAAAATGCACGCTGGAACTGTTGTACTGGGAGCCCATCTTCATAAAGGGGCAAGAAAATAGATGCTGATGCTCGGGTGAGTGAGGTGGGGTAAATTGCTCCCCACTGTGGCAGTGCTTTCTGTGGGCCTCACCTTCCCTTGCCATGGAATAGTCTTAAGGATCTACCCAAGATGAGGCATGCAGGCTGGCTCTGGAAACAGTAAAATAATCTGTTTCTTCCCCCAATTCCTCCTTTGTTTTTGTTCTTCCAGCTGCAGCAATCATTCAGGTTGAAGACCAGAACACTGGTGAAATTGAAAATATTATAGTTGAAGTGAAGAAAGAACCTGATGCAGAAACAGCAGAGGAAGAGGAGGAAGCTCAGCCTGCTGTAGTGGAAGCTCCCAATGGAGACCTCACCCCTGAGATGATTCTCAGCATGATGGACCGGTGATGGAGGAAGACCACGTTGGCTGACTGAACTGGCCTGGGCTGTGTTTAAACGGCTCAAATCTATATTTTTTCCTTTAATCTTTTTTTTTTTTCTTGGCTTTGGGAAATGCATCATTTTAGACCATTTTACCAAACATACTGGGAGATAAAACGATGTTAGAATGTGATTTAACTAGAACTTGCTGTTTTATGTTAGCATTACAGGATCATGGAACATTAGGAAATATTTTGGAGTCCTTGATGGTTTCCTCTGAGATGCTTGATTTAGTTTTACTCTGAACTGCATTGTAAAGCTGGTCAAAGGGCCATGTTTACGTGCACCAAGTTTTAATATACAAAAGTGGAAGCCTTGACTAGGGTATGTGGAAAACCACTCTGGACTTGCCCTTCCAGTTCCCAGAGTCCTTGAGCCTCTTCTCTCAGTAGTGTTTTTAACTGTAAATGCAGACTTGGGAGGGTTCTAGACTTTTGAATTTTTTTTTTTTTTGTTTTTTTTGTTTTTGTTTTTGTTTTTTGTTTTTGCTTTCTCCCACTGAGTAGCTCCGGTTCTCCAAGTCGGCTGCACATGGTAGTTTTGGCATGCTCCAACTGGTTTCTGTCCTTAATATGCTTTGCTTTCTGCAAAGCATTTCTGTAATGGTCAAGCTTGTAAATAACTTTTTTTTTTTTTTTACATTTTAATCTTTTTCCATTAATTAAGAGGTATGCAAAAAAATGCAGTTTAAAGAAACCCCAGTATTCTAATTCCTTTCAAACTAAGTGACAAGAGAACTGATAGAGTGTAAATGTTGATAAGGTAAAGATGTACCCAGACTATTGCTTGCAGAATAAGAAAAACCCACATAAAATCTGGTTTTGAAGCACAAAAAAATTGTATTTTATAGAATCTTAGACTGGCTTGGGTTAGAAGGCACTTACAGACCATCTAGTTCTATCCCCCTGCCATGGGCAGGGACACCTTTCACTAGACCAGCTTCTTCTGAGCTCTGTCCAACCTGGCCTTGAACACTTCCAGGGATGGGTTAGCACCAGTTTCTCTGGATCACCTGTGCCAGGGCCTCACCACCCTCACAAGGAAGAATTTCCTCCTAATAGCCCATCTAACCTTGCATCTCTCAGTTTGAAGCCATTCCCTCGTGTCCTGTCTCCATTCCCTTGCCAAAAGTCCCTCTCCAGCACACCTGTAGGCTCCCTGTAGGTTCTGTAAGGCCACAATTAGGTCATCCCAAAACCTTCTCCAGCTCTCTTAGTCTTTCCTTATAGGAATGGTGCTCCATCCCTCAAATCATGTCTGTGGGCTCCTCTGGACTCGCTCCGATGTCCTTGTCCCAGGGATCCCAGAGCTGGATGCAGTGCTGCAGGTGGGGGCTCACCTGAGTGGAGCAGAGGGGCAGAACCCCCCCGTTCCTGCTGACCCCAGGGCTTTTATGCAGCCCAGCACACACGGCCGGGGCGTGTCCAGTCTCAGCCACCAGCTCCCCCAGGTCCTTCCCTCCAGGGCTGCTCATTCCCAGCCTGGATTGATCCCAAGGGTTGCCCCAAGCCAGCTGCACCTCCTGGCACCGGGTCTTTCTAAGCCTCGTGAGATTCTCATGGGCTGCTTCTCGAGCTTGTCCAGGTGCCTCTGGACGGCCCTGTCCTTCAGGTGTGTCACTGCACTTCACCTGTGTCGCTAAGCTTGGTGTTGCCAAACCCGCTGAGGGTGCACTGGATCCCTTCATCTATGCCATTGATGGTGATATTAAATATGAAATAACACTGGTCCCAGTAAGGACCCCTGAGGGGCACCAGTCCCTGCTGTCCATCTGGAGTCTGAGCCACTAACCACTGCCCTCTGGATGTGACCATCCAACCAATTTGAAACATATAATTAACCTTTTTGAGTTATAATTTCACAAATACGTTTTCTTTGCTCTATCTTGTAGTTGTTTTTTGTGTTTATGAATCCTATGTTAAGACAAAAGTGGTGATTTTTAAGTGGGTCACTGCAGCCCTCAACCTGGGCCAGGAAATTTTATTAATAGGTCAGTAATTCTACAATTTTTGAATCTCTGATAAAGACAAAAAAAGGAATAATGTGAAATACAAATGATGCCTGTATATGAAAATGTCACATGTTAAAATATGTAAGCTTTTTATAGAGCCTCAGTCTTGCTGATTTCAAACAAATTTTTCTTCTATGTATCGCTTTTAAGAGAGCTATCAGTTTAGCTATCAGACTCTAGGTTGATGCATTTTTGTACTTAGCTGTACTGTGTGATATTTTTCATTATTTTAGGAAGCCAACATGGGAAAAAAAATACTGTTATAAAATATGTAATGGGGTTTGAAAGCTGGGAAGGAGAATATACTGCTGTACAGCTAATAAATAATAACGGATTAACACGTGTGCTCCCCGGCTGCTTTCTTTGTGTACATCAACGGTGCGACCTGGCAGCCATCTCCAGATGGAAAAGCTCTTCCCAGAAGGATGCTCTCCACAGGGACCAGCTCCTTTCTCTCTGCAGGTGTTCCCTCTGCCCCATGACAAATGCAAGGTACCTGCCCATGACCTTCAATCAGGGTGTGCTGCTGTGCGTGCAGAGGAGGGAGGATGCAAAATGCAAATGTCGGCGTTCGCGGCTGGAGCTTGGAGTAACATGGGAGGAGTTGTTACTTCTGTTTGTTTTGACTGTGACTTAAAATGGTTATAGCTGACGGTTTATTTAACAGGAATACTGTTTTCATTTCGTTCTGAAAAATGGGACTGGTGCTTGAGGTGGTGTTTCTGTGGTGTTTTTTGTTACCTCTGACAGCAGCTCAGGGTGCCGGCTGTGGGCAGTCTCTGTGGGTTCAGGGCAGAGCCTCCTCATCCCAGGAGTCGCTGCAGATGACACTGCTTAGGAGACTGTAACCAAGCACAGGAGTTGCTAGATCTGGCTTTCACCAGGTGTTTGGTGACTCGTTATCCCTGCTCTTGAGAGATGGTCCTTCTATGACTTGCCAAGGAAAGCACCTCTAGAGGTGGAAGCTTGGAGTCCTGAGCAGGCTGGAGGCTTTGTGCAGCAGGGGGGAGAGGTTGTGTGAGGGCTGCTTCTGTGAGAAGTCAGGTCTGGCTGAAGAATGGGTAAATCCTCAAGTGCTTTCCCAGCTGGGCCAGGAGCTTCTGTACTCAGAAGCCAAAGATGTTTCAGTCTGAGGCAGTGCTGAGGTGCTTTTATATAAGCCTGGAGCTAGGGAGGCTTTGTGGTGAGTGGGAAAACCAAAGGTGTCGTTGGGATCTGTAAGGAGAACCACCCTCATCACTTAAACCCTGTGGCTCCACCTGCTGCTGACAAGTGGGGTGTGAAGGATGTGCAGTGGCCATGGGTTTTGTTTTGACTGTGACTTAGGAGCCACCACACATGCTCTGGCAGAGACCTCCCTTGGTCTGCGTGAGGGCTCCATGTGCAGCAGCTCTTGCCGTTGTACCCAGGCCTGGGTGGCACCAAGCCAGGTGCTGCAGCTCTTCTGGAATTCACAAGAGCTGGGAGAGGTGGCTGTGTGAACAGCTCAATGGGAGGCTGAAAGGAAGAGAGCCTGAGAGGTGTTTTTGCCCGAAGACCACAGGTATGGTTGGTCCTGAGTGGCCTCTGTAGGTTATGGGCCCTGACCATGTGCTGCCCTCACGCTCCATCCTTTAAGCCCTTCATGTGCCCGCCCCGGAGGTGGCACTGTGTGTGGCATGGCCAGTCAGGGCCAGGTGACCACTGCCAGCTCAACCAGGGCACAACCTCGCCTTCAGCCA
Organism: Regulus satrapa; assembly: GCA_013396955.1. NCBI lineage: Eukaryota > Metazoa > Chordata > Aves > Passeriformes > Regulidae > Regulus > Regulus satrapa. The sequence goes on along the minus strand of VWZN01017960.1, from coordinate 38,874 downwards.
CGCCTGGCCAGCCCGTCACACCAGACACAGGCAATCCAAGAGCTTGGGAGACACACAACACGCGGTGTCTGACAGGTACCTGCCTCAGATACCATCACCCTGCCGTGACACCCCTGCAATTGCCTCTTCCAGTGCCAGCGTCCCTGGAGCTGTCAGCTCGAGAGCTCCCTGAAGCCTCAGCTTAAGGCACAGGGCAGCTTGTGGCTGGGCCAAGGATCCCATTCCTATGGGGGGATCCTGATCAGAAAGGTGCAGGAGCAGCAGTGGTGGGGCCTTGCCACGATGGCCTTAGCAGCCCTTTTCCAGCACCCGTGTGCCTGGAGCTCTAGGCTCTCTGCACCCTCGGTGTCACCCTAGCCCTTAAACCAGATCTGAGGAGTGATATTTGAGCAACGTTTTTACTGTGATCTGAGTCTAGAACTTTCTTCACAGACCCAAGCAGAGGTTTAGTGAGGATGGAAGCTGTCACACTGTGGCCATCCTCCTTTTTTCCCCAGCCTGGTGTGTTACCTTGCGATCTGCTCAGTTGACCTGGTTTCTCTGTGCTTGCTCAGTCAATGGTCCTGTAATGCAGAGTGGGTTTTATTTGATTTGAGCTCGGGCTCCTGCCTTGGGCTGGAATCTCTGCTTGTGCCTCTTGCAGGCTTCTGGCTTGTCCCTGGAAGAGCTGTTCTGGAGAGATGCAGGGCAATATCCCAGCCTGCTGCCAAGGACACAGACCCAGAGCAGCATCCAAAGCCTGTGTATGGACAGAACGATTCTGCTCAACCCAAGAGCTGTTTGTTATCAGTGCTGGAAAAGGACAGTGCTCTGAGTGGAAAGCCAGGGCTGGGGTGGATCCAAGGATCATCACTGCCTCTGCCAGTGGCTTGGCCTGGCTGCCATCCCTGGTGCTTGAGGTGGTGTTTTCTGCTGGACAGCTGGACGCAGAGGAGGTGGGCTGCTCTGGACAATCTCCCTAGTCACCTCCTTGAAAAGAGCTTTGTGCTGTGGTTGGGCTCTGAGAAGATGCCGTCCCTGCAGGGAGATACTTCCTGCCTTTGCCTTCACACAGAAAGTGGTTTCAGAAGCGCTGTGGCCCTGAGTGCATGTGGCAGGAGGGCAAAGTCACCCATCCCTTCCAGGGGCCACCTTCTCCTGAGTCACTCAACCTCTAGGAAAGCTCCTGGCTTGCAGATGGGAGCCTGGAGCTTGGAAGTTTGTCAGAAAGGGGCATTTAGGGGAAGAAGGCAGCTGTGACCCTACATCCCTGTGGATGCTGGTCACGGGGACCCAGGCTGCTGGCTGAGAGCAGCTCCCTCTGCCTCTCCCTCAGCACCTTTCCTGAGTCTCTAATGGGGCTAAGCTGAGCCAACAGTGGGAAATCCCGAGTCCAGTGCAGCTCTGTCATGGGACACAGGAGTGCTTCCTGGTCCAAAACCTTCCTGGATGAGTGGAACGGTCGATGTGTTAAGTCCTGTTGTTCCAAGGAGGTCACCTGGCTTCTGCCTCTCACCCTTGCTTTGCGACAGCAGTTTTGGCAGAACACCTGGGGCATTTCTGTTCTAGAAAAGCACTTCCTTCATCATCCTGCCAAGGACACGGGCATCCATCCTCCAGAGAGCAGCCTGCAGTGGGCACTAGCACCCATCTCCGTTAGCTCCCCTTGCAGTTTCCCAGTGCAAGGTGACGGAGCTGAGCTGACTGCCCAGTGCTGGGAAGGGTAGACTTGCCCTTACCCCACTCACCAACCATCTTCAGCCAGAAATGCGTCCCCATGAAGCACCCTAGGAGATAGGCAGAGGTCTTGGAACCTCAGCCCTGGAAGGCTGGAACTATGGGGAGATGCTTCGTGCCAGGAGGGTCGTCCTGCTCTCAGGGGAGAAGAAGCGTGCGGGGTAGCGACGCCCTCTCCTCCCGGCAGGGCCGGTGGGCTGTGGGCACCGTCGCTTTCATTTCTCTTCTCTTGCTCAGGCGGTAAATCTCGCCTGACGGGGCAGGAAGAGGCACCGGGAGGGGGAGGAGGCACCGAGGCGGCGGCGCTGCCGGTTGGTAACCTCAGCGCTTCCTCCCGCCAGGGTGCCTTTCCCGCGGCGCCCAAGGATGCTGCCCTGACACCCGCGTCCCCGGGCAGGTGACCCCGTGGTCCCAAGCATGGCCACGTCCCCCGGAGGGATCCCCGTGGAGCTGCAAGGTAAGCATCGCCCGCCGCCGCGCCGCCGGGCATCGCCGCCACGTGGGAGCTGCCCCACGGGGCCTGCCTGGCCTCGGTTTGCCTCGCTGGGGGTGGCAGAGTCACTTTTGGGTCCCTCAGCTGCAGTAGCTGAGGTTCAAGGGCGCTCGTGCAGTGTCCAGGGGTTCCTCTTGTCCACGAAACTCATTTGCCTGAGGATGGACCTTGGACCAAGAGCGTCCCCAGATAACCTGGCTCCTCGAGGATGGGATTCTGCGTGGCTCAGGCTGCCAGATCTGTGGGTGCAGCTTGGTGCTGCTCAGTCCCACGGGTCTGGGTTCCTCTGGCCAGCTGGGGGTCCCCCAGGAAGGCACAGCCTGCAGCTCAGGATGGGGGCAGTGAAGTAGCACTGCTCACAGCCTTCTCTTGGCTGATTGAAAAAGCGAAAGGCCACAGAGGTCTCAGGGTCCTTCAGCCCCAAGGCTTGCAGTGAGGTGGGAAATGAACTGGGTCACCATGTTCCCACAGCCTCAGGTGCAGGCTTTACCAGGGTGGGTCCCTGCGGACGCGTGGCTCAAGCCACTGGACCCGTGGGGCTTGATGTCACTGTGAAAGCCTGGTTTGCTCTGCACGGTGATGGACAGCTGTGGTCTTGGTCCTGCTTCTCCCAGTGGGAGGATGAACCAGGAAGGCACGGAGGTGGTGCTCAAGGCAGGAGTGATGCTCAGCTTGCCCACTGACTGTGGGAGAGACTGGTCTGAACTTGGGGAGGTTGGCACATGTGACTGTTCCTGGCTACTCTGTGGAGAGGAAGGACTTGGGTGACCAGCTGCTCCCTAGTGGTGAATTTGGAAAGGAGGGAAGAGAAATCAGGACCCTCTCATCACTCAGTGCCGGCTCCCAGGGGGTGAAGCAGCACAGGCAGTGGGAACCAGGAGCCCCAAAGCCCTGTGCTTGGTTGAGGCTGTGGCAGAAGATGGGGAGGTGGGTGCATGACCAGGCAGCAAAGGAGACCCGCAGGTGGTGAATCGTGAGGCTTCCCTGAGAGCAAGCAGGGTCTGACTGTCAGGTGTGGAGGGAGACGATTCAGGCAGGGACAGTATCCCCAAGAGCAGCAGGGCACAGGGGAGAGCACCAAGCTGACTTCAAGCCACCTAATTTCATGTGGACATTGGTCTTTTCAGAGGGCATCACCACCTTCCTGGGGGCAAAGAAGGTGCTCCTGGTGCTGAGCATCCAGCTGCAGGTGAAATCCAAGTATGATGACTTTATCTTGGTATGTGCAAAATCCAGCCTAGTTCCTGGTTTCCCCAGGAGGGTTTTTTATGGCTGCAGTGAGGGGCAGGGCTGGCTCCCATGTCACCATGGTCCCTTGTCACACCTTGCCTAGGTCCTGACACCCTGGCGAGCCTATGTGCTGCCTGTGATGCTGCCAGTGAGGGTAAGTGTGGGGACCCTGTGCCATAGTCAGCCCTGGGGTTCCTGGTGCACCAAGGGAGTGACCCAAGGGTCGCCTGGGCCACTGGGTCTGGGAAGGCCTCGAGAACAGGCTGAGAGAGACGGGGGGAAGGCGAGGGGGTCTTGTCTGGGGGCTGGTGAAGGGTGGGACCAAGGCCAAGCACTGCTTGAGGGTTGGGAACGTGTGGGAGTTGGGAGGGAACCCTTGGGTTTCATTTCTCCATCAGCACTGGGGTTGATCCGGCTCCTCTCACCTACAGGTTCACAGCAGCTTCAGCTTCCTGGAGGTCAGGGAGATGACAGTCCAAGAGCCCAGTGTGGTGAGTGGCACCAGCAACTGGGACAAACCCAACCTGGGCATTACCCCCCTTCTGCCCACTCCCCTGTGGCAATCCCTGGTCCAGAGCCCACCAAAGGCTCTGGGGGTGTTCTGGTCCCCCATCACACACTGAGGATCACCAGTGTTGATCCTCACCAGGGGTATTGCCCTGGAGCTGGAGGTGCAGGGAGGCACCCAGGGGTGCCTGCAATTCTTCCCCTCTGGCCTCCATGGACAGTGCCTGGCCATGGCACCTCCCACTCCGCAGGGACAAGGTGACAAACGGCTGCAGGCTTACCAAGGTGAAGACAAATTTAGCAGAAGGGTGTTTTAAACCCTGTTAATCCTCTTAGAGAGGGGCGGGCACATAGGGCAGATGTGGCAGTGGGAACCGTGGAAGAGAGGAATCGGATGTCAAGGCCTGGATGTATTGGCCAAAACAGGGCTGTGATCCTGGTTAACCCCCTGTCTGATAGTTTCTAACATCCTGTCTGGATTTTTCTTGTTAAAGCATCAGCAGCAACCACGGCCTCAGCCTCCACACGGGGTTTCTGCTGCCCAGCAGGCTGCGTGGCTGAGCTCCGGGAGGGAACTGAAGGAGCTGGGCAGAGACAGAGGGGTGCAGGGAGTTGAAACCTCAGGGTGGAGGGGGGCGAGACATCTGACTGGGATATGGAAAGCCCAGGGATTGTTAACGTGCAAGCAGTCCCACGCTCTCCTGCCTCCACAGCCCCGGGCACTGGCGGAAGCGCCGTCCTCGCGCGATGCCAGCAGATAATTGTCATCCTGCTCCCACGCCTCAATCAGCGTGTAATTAAATCAGGGAGCATGTTGCCATGGGATTTTTTTTTTTTTTTTTCTGTTAGGAACCATAAGCTAAAAAAGCCCTAAACCTCGATTAAATAAATTCAGGGAGGAAACCTCCATCCTCCAGCTGCGGCTGCTGCAGGCAGAGACAAGGCTGTTCTCACCTCACTGCGTCGGGCTGCCTCTGCATCAGCTTCAGTTGAATTTTCAGGAGGTTTATGCCTTCTTCTGGCACATGAATGTATTTTATTCTGAATTCCTGGTGCTCTCAGCTTTCCCTGCGCTTGTGGTGCTCTGGCTGGGTTGGCAGTGAGGAGCTGGTGACTGTCACCGTTGTGTCTGGGGGCTTGGGGACGCCGTGTGCTGCCAGCTCGCTCAGGCATCTCTCGTCCTTTGGACCCTGCAGGTTGTCATAGAAACAGATGCAGCGTCTTACGCCTTCCGGTTCATGTCCTTGGATGATTTGGAGCAAGTTGTTATCCATGTCACCATGTCACTTAAGAAGGTCTTTCCAGACTCATCCCTTGGGTAAGGGTCTTCTGCTCCTCGGGGGTGGTTGTGTTGGAACCAGAGCAATCCCTTTGCCCAGAAAAGCCCCAGACTGTAAAATCCTGGAATGGTCTGGGTTGGAAGGAGCCTTAAAGATTGTCACCACGTGCCATAAGCCGGGACACCTGCAGCTAGAAAATCCCAAATATAGGATAGGTCTACAACAGTGCTTTTAGCAGGAGAAAAACACATGGATGGAGGCGAGACCCTGTTCCCTGACCGAATATTTCTAGCCACCCTACACACAAGGATGGTAGCTAAGCAGAAAGAGGTGGGGATGCTCTTCTCCTGGCCCAGCCTGACACACCCCTCTGCTCCCTCCCCAGGACGCTGCTCAAGAACTCCCCCCCCAGCCTGTACGAGAGGATCCAGCAGATCACAGACTCACTGCAGGAAATGCTGCAGAGCAACCCTGGGCCTTGTGGTAAGCCCTGCCATGACCTCCCTCAGGCAGGACCAGGAGGGCTGGAGCACCCTGGGGACCATCCCAGCCCTGCATCCATCAACAGCAGCTCTGCTGGCAGGGCACTGGTGATGGCTCCTGGGGTCTGCTGTCCACCAGCCCACCCCATCCCATGGGGCAGGAGCAGGTTTGAGGGAATGTAGCTCCCCAGGAAGAAGCAGGACAGCAGAAATATTGCCCAGAATTTACTCGCAAGGACTGCAGCTCTGCATGCTTCTACCCACCTCATATGGCACCACTGCAGAGCCAGGAGCTTTTCCTGTAGCCTGATCCAGAGCAGAATGCCTCCATTATCACCACAGCAATGTGCCTTGCCCAGTATCCACATGGATCAAGCAAAGCAAGCCACAGCCCCCACCTGGGGGCTGGCAGTAAATCTCTCTCCCCTTTGAGGAGGGAAGGGAGAGCCCTCAGCGTCGCTTCTGAGTCCCTGTCATCCTTCTCCCGTTTCCCACTCTCCCTAAAGTTCTCCTCCATGTTCCCCTGGGAAGGTCTGTCCCCGAAACTGCCTTCTCTTTGCAGGGGGGTTTTCGGAGACCTACGCTGCTCTGTGTGATTACAACGGCTTTGCCTTCCGCGAGGAGATCCAGTGGGTGAGCTGGTCCATCCCATGGAGGGAGCACTGGCAGGCTGTCATTTGGTGGGCAGGGAGGCACAATGCTCGTGGGTGCCTCATGGGGCTGCTGGGGCTGGGCCAGCCCAGGTCTGGGAAGTGCAGCTTTGCCCAGCTTGAGTGCCCCCTGCTCCTTGGTGGGCTGGAATCCAAGTGCAGGTGGGAGCAGCATGCCTTGGAGCAGGGTGTTTGCCAGACTGTGACCTAAGGGGAGCCCCTGGAAATCTGGGACTTTGCTGGGTGTCCTAGTAGAGGAGAATCCTGCTGGGACTCAGCCATAGCAGGACTCACTGTCCCCCTTCCTCTGGACACTGATCCCAGCTCACCTCTCCCCACACCCTCACTCCCACCAGCCTGGGCTGTGCTGCCTTCTGACCATTCCCTGCAGAAGTTGTCCGGGACTCACCAATCTGTCCCACCAAGGCCAGGACATGTCCCCTGCCAGCCAGAGCATTAGGGAAGGTTTTAGCTTTCGGGTTTAGCCAAGGGACTCCCCAGAAGAGGCTCCCCAAGGGCTCAGATCCCTCCAGCAGCACCAGGGACCTGAGCCCTCCCCAGGACCGAGTGCTGAGCCTGATCCATGTGTCCATCCTTCTGGGAAGGACGTGGACAACATTTACCACAGCCAGGACTGCCGGGAATTCAACCTGCTGGACTTCAGCCACCTGGAGAGCAGGTGAGTCCCCCAGCCATGCTGCCTGCAGTGTCCCATGCACCAGCACTCATCCTCCCTCTCTCTGTCCCTACTGGGGGGCCCAGCATCTTCTTCTGCCCATGTCAGAAGTTTCTACAGCTTACACACTCCAGGGATGCCACATCTGCACCTGACACTCCCCCACACCAAACGCTCTGAGCCCTGTCCCAAGGGGCAGCAGCTGAGAGTGCAGGCAGCCTCTCTGCTCATTTTTAACTCTTAGATCAACCAGGGAGCTGTTTATGGGTCTGAAAACCCAATGTCACAGCAGCTTCTTGCAGCTTGTGGCTGTCAGGTGTTTCCCTATGCAAAGCAACCAGGGCTGTTTGCCACCCTGAAACTTGCACTGCTCCCTACCAGCCCCCCCCAGATATCTGTTATAACCTTGTTATCACCTGGTTATGACCTGACAGTGGGGCTGTGGGCTCCAGCTGTGCCTGGAGTTCTCCCTGTGGGGCTCAGCCACGTCTCTATCCCGTGAAAGACGGAGCAAGGGCTCAGCTCTCAGGGGAGGCGACTGCCAGGCTGGGCTGCAGCAAGTCAAAGTTCTGGGTTGAGCGTTTTGGGGAACAGAGGACATGTGTTCAGCTGGCCAAAAAGGAGACAGTTTTAGAGATTTCTTTGGATGAGGAAGTAAAAAAGAAACTTGTTTCCACTCAACCAAAACCTGTGCTGTTCCTCACATGAGAGCTCAGACTTCTAAAGCATTTAAAACCCAGAGGTTTAGATAAAAGTACAAAAATATTTTGATTAATTTTATTTTCCCCAAGAGTATAATCTGGGGAAGATGATCTGTACCTGTGGGCTGCTTTTAACCCTCAGTCTCCAGTCCTGCTCTGTCAGAAGTTTTGTTGGGGTACATTGAGGTTGGGTGTCTTGAAGCATCCCAGGGCTGGGTCAGTCGGAGCACCTCGGGTTTGGATGTGTTGGGGCACTGGGGGATGGGTGTGTTCTGGTGTCCTGGGTGTCTTGGGCCACCCTGGGCTGGATGTCTTGGGACACGCCCCAGCTGGGTGTTTTGGGTCACCCCTTTGGGACTAGCCTTGGCTCATCCTGGCCCTTGACTCCCTCATCCCTGTCACCCTCCAGGGATGTGGCACTGAGTGTTGCTGCCTTGTCCTTCAACCTGTGGTTCACCAAGCTCTCCTGCAAGGATTTCAGGCTGGTGAGTGCCGGTGCTGTGGCTCTGGGTGCACCAGAGGTGGCCAGGTTCCCAGAAAGGCTTTCTTCTTCCCTGCCAGAATCAGGAGATTTCAGAGCAGCTGCTCTACATGCTCAGCAAATCAGTGACATTGGAGGAGCTGGTGCTGGAGAACAGTGGGTTGAAAGCGTAAGTGAAGGGGTGGCAAGGCAGTGATGAGCAGGACCTTGGCAGCCTGGTGGTTCTCCCCTCCTGGAGCAGCGAGGTCCATGTGTGGGGTGTGCCAGGGGCTGGTGGCTCCTCCCCTCCACGCTGGGAAGCTCCCTGGGAGCAGAGCCTCACACAGCCTGGAAGGCCAGGGAGCACCACACATCCCTGGACATGCTCTGCTTCCTCCTGGCTGCTCGGGTGGAGCCAGGCCTGCCACACAGGCACGTCCCTGTGAGACTGCAGGGTTGGTGGCTGTGTTCCCTGGAGGTGTCCAAGCATTGCTCAGACCCTTCTCCCCACAGTGACTTTGTGCAGAGGATGGCCCAGGCACTCAGCAGCCATCCCAACTCTGTCCTGCACACCATCAACCTTGCCGGCAACCAGCTGGAAGACAGAGGTACCCAAATTCTGGGCTGGGATGAGTTTACACCCACAAAAACTGATGTTCAACTCCAGATCCCACCAGCGGCCGCCTCCTGTCCTGGAGGCTGCAGCTCAGGGTGGGGTGGAGGCCCAGCTGTGCTGGCACAGCCATTCAGAGCTCTCTGCTCGTCAGGGGTCACTGCCTTCAGCCGACACATGGAGAAGAGTTCCAAGGGTCTGCAGAGCCTCAGCTTGGCCAGGACAATGCTCACAGCCAAAGGTAGAGCCCAGATGCCCTTTGCCCACTCCACAAAAGCAGTGACTGGAGGGGCTGCAGGGAAGGGCCCCCTCATGGACGCGATGTCCTGCTGGCCCAGCTGGAGGGAAGCTCCCCTGCTCTGCTCCACGGCTCTCCCCAGAGCCCGTGGCCATCCATCTCTCCCACTCTCTTCGAGCAGGGATGAGCACGTTATGCAAGGCCCTCACAGATAACAAAGCCATTGGATTCTCCCTCCGGCACTTGGATCTCTCTGGAAACCCCGGCACGCTGGCTGGGGATGACATCAGTGTGAGTACCATGCTGTGATGGGTGGGGTGGCACCACTCAGACTCTGTCTCCAGTGTGGTTTGGATGGCTTTGGTCTCCTCTGGTGCCCTGCAGCACCCCAGGGATGGGGATGTCATGGCTGCGACACCTCCTGCCTGCCTGGGAGCCACAGGGAACACCTTGGGCACATCCCTGCATCTCCCTGTGGGAGTGTGGGAGATGCCATCTGGAGCAAGGATGTATCCCACGAGAGAGAGAGTGGTGTCCTCTGTGCAGGACTCACCCCTGTGCTCACCAGGAGGGAGGAGACAGGCTGGAACTGGGATCCCAGGGCTGCAGGGTGCTGGGTGGGATTAAGGGGCAAAGCTGCTGAGCCCCCTCTGCTCACAGACCCTGCAGAGCCTCCTCGGCCATTGCCACTCGCTCTCCCACCTTAGCCTGGCTGGCACAGACTGTCCTTTGGATGCTGTGAGTACCATGCAGGGGGCCCTGCCCTCAGTCCCCCTCCATCCCTGGGCTGTGTGAGGGGCTGCAGTGCCTCTGGGTCCTCCTCCACATGGCTCACATCCCCACCCTGGCAGCTCTTTGGAGCCCTGCTCCATGGATCCCACACCAGCCTCACGCACCTGGATCTCTCCAAAAACGTGTACTCCCACAGGTGAGCCCTGGGATGGCGTGGGGGGGAGGTTGCTGCTGGCTTCCAGTCGTTGCTATGTTTTGCCCACCCTTTTCAGGAGGCTGAAAGCCATCTCCCCTGACATCAAGGAGTTTTTCAGCCAGGCCTGTTCCCTCAGACACGTCTCCCTGGCAGGCACCAAGCTGCCAGCCGATGTTGTCAGGTGCGATTGGGCTGCGGGGAATGGATTTGGGGTGACCACAGCCTGGGGAGAGCTTGGTCAGGGCCGGTGGGGAGAATGGATGGATGGAAGGGGCTGTGAGAGGCAGAGCTCTGGGAAGGATGCCTTCTCCAGCATCCCACTCCCACTGCCTGGAGCGTTGGGGGTGTCCCGTGGCAGGTGCTGGTGCCCCCATTTATTGAGGGGGGGCTTTGGTGACTTTTCCAGGGCATTGCTGCAAGGGCTGGCAGACAACACTCACATCAGTGACCTGCACCTGGATCTTAGCAGCTGTGAGGTGAGAGCCCAGCAGCCACGGGCACCACCCCTCCAGCCAGGGGGTCCCACCGTGGCGGCGTGGGAAGGTCTGTGCCCCGTCTGACCTCCCCGACAGAAGGATCTCGTTTACAGGGCTCGCTGCCTCTCCCAGTACTGATCTCTTGCTGTTCCTTCCAAGCTGAGATCAGCGGGGGCCCAAGTCATCCAGGATCTCATCCCTGATGCCAGCTCCATCAGTCACCTGGACTTGTCTGACAATGGTAGGTTGCTTTTCCCAGCTTTGGGAAGATCTCCTCCCTCTCCTGCACTTTCATGTTCAGTCACCCAGCACAGGGAGTGGCGTGATTCCTTTATGCCCTCTTGCCTTAAGATTTGCCAAAATCTCTCACTTCACATCTTTCTTGGTACAGTCCTCTTCAGTTCACTGAATCTGAAGTGGTCCCGTGTCGCTGGTTCAGGGTTTGAAGCACTGAAAGGGTTTCCCTGGGTAGGAACTCTTCCCACGTCTCTGCAGGTGTTTGTAGCCTCTGCTGCCAGCCTTGTCCTGCTGGGGCCTCCAAAGTCATGGGCATTGGGTCCTAGTCACCACAAACAACACCTCTGCCAGTTGTTAATTTCACCTACAAGGCCCTAAAATTTCAAACAGCCTTGCTAAGGTCTCACAGCAGACTGTGCAACTCCTCAGTAGCCAAATGGCTCTGGGAAAGCTGATGTGCTTTGGGGTCCTTCAGGACACCAATGCTCCAAAAGCTCAGCCTCTCACCCAAAATCTCTGGTCAACCTTTGCCAAAATATGCTTCTACTTTTGGCTTTCCAGTAGAACATCTCTGAGCAGGAGGGACAGCCCATAGGTGGGTGTTGGTGCCTTGTGCTCTTGGCTGGTTGAGCTGCTGGGTGAGCAGATCCCTGCCCATGTCTCTGCCCGACTTCCCTGAGGATGGTGCAGCCAGGAGGGTGGGAGTGCAGGCAGCTGCCTGAAAGCTGAACTCCCTGAACTCCCCCCTGCTGTCCAGGGTGAGGGTGGGTGATGGGGGCACATCTCTGAGGGATGGCAGAAAGCAAGTGCCATCTCCAGCTCCCTCAGTGCCCCCGTGGCTCAGCACAACCCCAATATCAGGAGTGGCTGCTCCTCTCCCTGAGGTTGTTTCTCAGGGCCCCAGCTCTGCACCATCTCCAGTCTCCTTGGGGAAGCCAGGAAGGGAGGAAGATACCCAGGAACTTCCCTGGGCATCTCCAGCATCCCACTGTGGCAGCTTGGTGGCTCTGCAGTTCTGTCAGGGACCACCTTGGTGCCACCTCCCTGGATTTGCTGGAGCATCTCGGTGGGTGTCTCCCATCTCCTGCAGGCTTTGACCCCGACATGGTGACACTGGTGCTCTCCATTGGCAGAAGCAAATCCATTAGGCACGTCTCCCTGGGGAAAAACTTCAACATCAAATCCAAGTGAGTGCAATGCAGCACTTGGCTTGGAGCCGTCCTTGGAATGGTGCACCCACCTTGACTCTCTCTCCCTGTCAAAAGCCCATGGGCTGGTGGGAATTGCCTGTCCATCCTGGCTGCTCCAAGGCAATGGGGAGGGTCACCACTGCCAGCGCCGGGCAGAGATGTCCATAGCCCAGGCAAGAGTGGGAGGGAAGACAGAGCTCTGCCAGCTGCCTCTGTGGCCCCAGGGATGCACAAATAATCCCCTCACACACCATCTCTCCTGCAGGGAAGGTCTGTTGGATGTCCTGCACCGCATTGTCCAGCTCACCCAGGAGGAGGATTGTGTAAGTCCAGCTTGCCCTCAGGCACCACAACCATCCCATCCATGCTCCTGGTCACCCTCAGGCACCACAACCATCCCACCCATGCTCCTGGTCACCCTCAGGCACCACAACCATCCCATCCATGCTCCTGGTCACCTTCAGCCACTGCTGTGCAGTCTCCATGCTGGGGTGCCATCCAGATCCCTCCCCCACAGGCTGGGAGCAATCCTTCCTCTCTCCTACTGCCCTTCAAGTCCTGCTTTTATTTTTCCTCAGTCAGAAGCAGAAACTCAGACAGAGAAGTGGGAGCTGTTCCTGTTCATCTGGGAAAATGGGAGCCTGTGTCTGGCTAAAGTCATGGAGGAGACACTTGGTGTAACCTGGAGTCAGCACAGCTTTTCCAAAAAACCTCTCTTTTCTCCTCTGAGCTAAATCCAGCCTGTTACTCACACACTCACTGCCCTCCTGTTCCTTGGGGCTCAGCACCACTTGTTCTCTCCAACACCAGCACCAGCCCAGAGGCTGCTGCACAGGGATGGAGGCTGTGTCTGAAGGGTGACGTGCCCCTTGACATGTCCTGGCCACCTGTCCCCCTCCTTGTCCCTTTTCTAGCCTCTCCAGTCGCTGTCAGTGGCTGAATCACGCCTCAAACTGGGAACCAACGTTCTGCTGAGTGCCCTGGGCAGTAACACCAGCCTCGTCTTCCTGGACATCAGTGGCAACGCCATGGGGGACACGGGGGCCAAGATGCTCGCCAAGGCCCTGCAGATCAACACCAAGCTCAGGTAGCAGCAGCTCTGTAGCCCGCTGTGGGTGACCCTGGGTGGCTCTGATGTGGTGGTTGTGATGCTGATGCCATCAGAGGAAGCTTGTCATGGCTCCTGATGGCCATGGATATGGTTCTGGACCACTCCTGGTATATGGTTGGATGCTATGAGTACATTTTGCACTCATGGCAATCATCTGGCAGTGCTGGCAAGGGACGTGAAGGACAGGAGAGCAGCTCAGTCCCTGCCCTGGACCTTGCCACCTCTTTTCTAGGCTCCTGCACAGCCCAGCATGCTGCAGACAGACCTTTGTGGTCACTGCTCCCACCTCATGCTCTGCCATCAGTTCCTAAAACACCATTTTTGACCACACTATGTTACACAAAGCCAAAGCAGGGGTGTCTGCAGAGCACAGGGAAGGGTGTTCAGCCAGGTCTGTCCCTTTGGGAGATGTCTGTCCCTGCCTGTAGAATGATGCCTGAATGTGCCCTCCCAGCCCTTCACTCCTTCCAGGCACCCACCTAACTTAGAACTCCTTGCAAAGTCCAAGTTTAGGTTTTGGATGCTGAAAATTGTATTTTTAACCCTGCTTTTAGGCTCTCTGCTGCCTGGGCTCAGCCTTGGGCTGACTTGCTGGCACCGGCCTCAGGGCAGTGTGGGTGTGGGCAGGGCTCACCCAGGTCCTTCTTTTTGCAGAACTGTGGTTTGGGACAGAAACAACACAACAGCCCATGGGCTCCTAGAGGTGGCTCAAGCTTTGGAGAGGTAAGGAAGGAGCCTCTTGGTGCTCCTGGCTTGTTACTGCCACGGAAAAGAGCCTCTGTCACCAGCATGTCACTGTCCCCCGGGCCTTTTATCCCCTTGGATGGCAAGGCCATACAGTTTCATACATGTCCCAAGGGAGATGGCCCACAGCTTTGGCCTTACAGCCAGAAAAGCAACCCGACACCCATTTGGTGATGACACCCCCATGACCAACCTCAGGGGCTCCCCTGGGCCCTGCATCCCAACCAGCACAGCCTCATCTGCTGCTGCTGGTGATGGTGCTCCTCTCCTCCCTGCCCGTGACAGATGGGTAGAGTCTGTTCACCTGCTGAGCACACCCACCACCCTGTCTGGTGTTTGGCTGTGCAGATCTCTGGAGGTCTGAAGAAAGAGGGGAGAGCCTGGGCTGGTGCTTACTGCCTCAGGGTCTGCTGAGGGCCAGAGTTTGGCCATCCCTATCTCCGGGGCTGGACCTCAGGACAGCGTCCAGCCTGCTGCCGGGTGGGCTCTGGGCCTGTGTTGCGCCTGTGGGGACACGAACAGGGGGGATGAGCCCTGGGAGCAGCAGCTCTCTGTGCCTGGCAGGAATTACACGCTCAAGGCGATGCCGCTGCCCATGAGCGACGTGGCGCAGGCCTACCGCAGCAACCCCGAGAGGACCGAGGAGGCCGTGCACAAGGTGGGGCACGTGGGCTGGGGAATGCAGGGCCAGGTGCCACCGTCACTGCTCATGGCCTCTCCCCTTGCAGCTCCAGTGCTGCCTGACAAGAAACCAGCTGCGGCAAGCGCTGCCGGCACAGACCTTCCGGCTGCAGCAGGGCATCCTCACCACCTCTTCTGAACAGGTCAGATGGACAAATTACTGCGTGGGGCTGTTCCTCCCCGGCCCCGAGCCACCGTGGCTCTCTCATGTGAGCTCTTGCAAGCAGCAAAACAGCCTTTTAACCTTTCCTGAGAGGAAGGCAGAGCAGATCGGAGCGATGGAACAGGTTGCTCCGAGAAATTGTGGATGCCAGTTCTCTGGAAGTGCTCAGGCCCAGGTTGGGCTCAGAGCAGCCTGGTCTAGTGGAAGGTGTCCCTGACCATGGAATGAGAGGACCTTTAAGATCCCTTCCAACCCAAACCATTTCATGGTTCTGTGGTGAGGGTGGGGGCGGATGGGAAGCAGATCTCCTGGAATCCTGCTGGCTGCATCCATGCATTTCATGCAGATGCCCTGCTGAGATAACACGCTGCTACGCTAACCTCCACTGTGTGTTCCTACCCCCTGCACGCTCTTGCCAGGCGTGTGGCATCCCCGGTTATTAGGCAGGGATGCTCTCGGGGGCTGTCACCTGCCTGTGCCCCCTCTGAGCACACTCTTCTCTGGGAAAGTCACCACAAGGAGGGGAACTGGCAGTGCTGCTCCAGCACCGGCACATGACACAGCCTCTCTGTGCTCCAGATGGTGAATGAGATCTGCCTGAGCGTGCAGAAGCACGTCGACATCCTCAGCACCTGCACGGGCCGGGAGGTGGAGACGGACGTCCTGTGCGCCGAGGAGGCCATCAGGAATGCCAACCTCTCTGTCAGCGTGAGTCCACAGCGTGGGAAACCCCTGGGCTCACTGGGATCGAAGCAGGGCATTGATTAGTTAATTGCATCGTTAACCAGCAGTCAGGGAATTCCAGAGTGTTGATGCAACAGACGCACACCACTGAGCACTTGCAAACATTAAAGAAGAGCTGAGAGTTTCTGAATTCCCTTCTGGAACAAGGATCAAAATGTTCTTAGTCCCCTTGCCCTACACAGCTGTGTGCACACTCCCCACAGGGTTACAACCCCATTTCTTCTGGTTTCCCATGCTCACACATCCCGCCTTGGGAGAGATGGGTCCTCCAGCTTTGAGAACACCCTGCAACCCACAGATGCCCACACTAGTGAGAAACGTCCCTGAATCCCTGAGGGGTCCCTTCCTGGGGCACCTTCATCTCACCCTTCATCAGCCCATGACAAAATCCATCATGTTGGCTTGGCAGCTCCTGGCTCTGTCAGACTTGATTTGATCCTGCTGGTCTTGGTTCTCTCTCTCCATTGTACCTTTTCCTCCTTCTCCTCTACTTCTTTTCAAACCACCTCCTTTTCCCTTTTCCTCAACTCCCTGGCTGCTTAATCTGGCACAGGCAGGATTTAAGGAGGCAGCACTGATGTTGGAAAGATGGTGAAAGGGTTGGTTAAGGGTCTTCCTGATGCAGGTAGCACTGTAGTGGGGTGCAAGAGGGGAAGGAGAGTCAGTGGGTGGTGGGGAGAAATTGAGGGGACGCAGGGACTATGAGGGATAAGGATACCCAAACCTGGCCCAGCAAAGCCAAAAGGTCACTGGGTGTCCCCAGGTGTTGCTCTTCATGGGGCAGCCATGGGCACATGGAAATACGGGCAGAGAAGATGAGGTGACACGGGGTGATCCACACCATCTCTCTTCCCATGTCAGATCCTGCCCCTCCTGTATGAGGCGGGAAACACTCCCTACCAGAATGGCAAGCTGCAGCACAAGCTGGAGTGTCTCACAGAGGAAGCATCGCAGACCTGCAGCCGGGAAATCCAGGTGGGCACCCATGGGCAGCACGGGATGTTCATCAGCCGCGGCCCAAGGATAAAGGGGGATGGTGGCTACTGAAAACCGTGTGAATCCTGACAGAGAGGAAACTGAAACCTTCCTCTCCTCCCCAAACTTCAGGCAATCATGCAGGAGGTGCTGGACACGGCGCACAGCCTGTGCCCAGCTGTGGTGCAGAGGAGCGGGGTCAGGGATCAGCTGCTCAATGCCATGTCAGAGCGGATCTGCCTCCAGGACCACCTCAGCCTCAGCGCTGTCCTGGACCAGATGGTCACCGATGTTTTCAGCAAGCTCAAGTGGGTGATGTGCTGTTCTTCCTTCTTGCTCAGGCACTGGCACTGACCCATGGGGTCAGAGGAACTTTCTGGGGGCTCTGTACCAACCTGTCCTCTCCCTGCATTGTGGTAGATGTGTGCTGGCTCCTGCTGCTGTGTTTTTCCAACTGCAGCTTTGCTTCCTGCTTGCATCCACTTTGGATGAGTCCTTAGGGTGCTGGGGTAACCCACGGGGTGATGTTCCTGCAGGCACATCCCCTTGGCTGGCCCCGACCAGCAACAATGGCATTCTCCATCCCAGCCAGTGCCTATTCCCTATTCTGTGTTCTGGCAGCACGGATCCAGCAAGCTGCAGCACACGGGCATGTCCTGGGAGCCCCTCTGTGTGCCACAGCCAAGCAAAGCTCTCCTGGGGGAAGCTTCTCCTCAGCAAAGCCCTCCTGTGGAGGTGGCCCCACGGCTTGCAGGGTCGCTGGGTGCTGGTCCTGAGAGCCCTCTTTCTGCTCCCAGTGAAATCAAGCTCTCCGTCACAGCCGCTGTAGCCGACTGCATCGTGGACGCCGTGCTGGGAGACCTGACCATCGCTCAGTGCAAACTGGTCAGTGCTGGGAGCTGCCGGCACCTGTGGGATGGGGATGTGGGCCTGGGATGCAGGATGGGGGTACCCCAGCATTGTCCAGATACCTGGACCCCAGTGCTGTGACCATGGATTTGCAGGCTGGGAAGGAGGAAAATTCCCACCCAGGCTGGTTTTCCTCCCAGGTAATCCTCTCCCAGTGTGGTCACAGCAACATTAACACCCTGAGCGAAGTCCCGGCGCTGCTGCCGTGTGCTGGGGTGACGCCGGGCACCGGCCACTCCTGCAGCAGGGCAGCTGCGCTGGGCTGGACCCCGGCTAATCAGGCCTAAATCCGCTCACAAATCCCAGCCGTGGGTAGGGAGCAGAGCAGCGCGGAGCACACAGGGCAGCCGAGCACGCTTCAGCCCCTGGGATAATTTAAGCGCTTCCTAATGGTTTTAGGCAGAGAGCCTCTCCAAGCAGGGGCTCGACCTCCTGGTGCTGCTGCCGGAGTCGGCTGAGGACGATGCCACGGCGCTGGCGAGGGGCAGGAATCCTCCGGACCTGGCCGCAGAGGAGGTAGGGCCCGGACCCGCTGCCGCCGCGTGATGCCCGCGGCACAGCCGCCCTTTATCCGCCTAACCGGATGATGCCGGGCTTAAGCCACAGCCTCCTCGGGCGCACGCACCCCCCAGGGCACGGCTAAGGCAATTAGCGCGCCAGGCCATGCTGCTGGCACCTGGACGTGTCCTTGTGGCGGCCTGGCTGTGCTTGTACCTTGTCCTGCTCCTGCTGCTTTGGGACCCGGGATCCAGTGTAGCGCATGGCTCTGGATGGTGAAGTATCCAATCCAGCGCCGTGGGTAGTTCTGGAGCTGGGACAGGATGAGGAGGTGTAGCCCTGGGAGCCTAGGGGTGATGGAGGGATTGCACCCATCACTGGGTGAAGCCTGGCCCAGATGCCTCTGGGCACAGCCAGCTTGTCCCTGCCGGAGCTGCCACCACCCCTCTCTCCCTGCAGTACAAGATGGCCCTGCGGAGGAGAAACAAGCATTTCAGGAGCATTCGGCCCACACCAGCTGTGAGAAGTAAGGTCACCGTGGAACGGTCCCTCTGCTGTGGCTCAGTGGGTGCCACGCTGCCTCCAGGGGCATGGCAAGGGCGGGGGGCTCGCAGCAGCAGCTTGGGGGGGCCTCACAGTCAGAGCCCCCCGTAGTGATGGGCTGAGGGCAGCGGGATCTGGACCCCTCAGAGAGCCTCTCCCGGTGCCGTGGCGGGGGTCTGTGGGGGAAGCTCACCTTGATGTTGCTCTTGTGCTGGTTGTGGGCCTCAGCTGGCTCAGTGCTCTTGGGTGATGGAGTAAATGCCCTGAACTCCCTCCCCACGTAGCCTGCTAGGGGTAGGAGGTTTGCCTGTGACTCTGGGTGCTGTGGTATCTCCCACAGCCATCCCACGGTCCACCCTGAGCACCCTGCATCACCCACTCACCCAACAGCCCTGGGGAGAAGACACTGCCTGTGGGTTTTCCTTGCTGCTGGTGTTGCCCCCAGAGCCCTGCATGCCTGGGAGGGGACTGAATCTCCGGGGGGAGGGGGCACAGCTAATGAGCAGCTGATGAGTGACTGTGCTTAGGCTAAAGCAGAGCTCATGCAGACTCCAGCACTCAGCACCCCTGTGTCCCCAGGGGATCCCTGAGCCCCACAGCACCCTGCCGCCCATCTAGAGGGTACGTGGGGAGGCTGAGAAGCTGCTTGCAGAGCAAAATGGATGTGTTTGTCAGCGCCGATCACCGCTGCCTGCTGCAGGTCTCAGGGCCGGCTGCGGGGCTCGGCCTCTGCCTGAGCATCCCCCCACAATCCCCCCGCAGCATCATCCCCCGCACGCAAGGCTCGGGC
>VWZN01017960.1:4546-17909 GCA_013396955.1 Regulus satrapa | reverse complement strand
TGATGATGATGATGATGATGATGGGGAGGCCTGGCGCGGGCGGGGGTCAACGGGGCCCCTCTCGCCTCTCGTAGGTGTCTCGGAGCTGGAGCCGGCAGCGGGTCGAGACGCCAGCGGGCTCCGAGCTCACCGGGCGCCGCCGTCACTCAGCCCCGCCGCGCCGCCGGCACGCCCTGCCTCCACAAAGGATGCTGAGCCTGCGAGCGGCTCGCTCCCCGCCACGCAGCCTGCCACCGCCACCGGATTCCTTATGGACCTGCCGACCGCCGGCGAGAAGCTGGAGCATTGCACCAAAGCCAGGCCCCGGCCCAACCGCCGGCACAAGCAGCCGCCCAGCAAGCCGAATGTAAGGGGGGGGCACGGCTGGCAAGGGAGGTGGGGTGAATTCGGTGTGGTTTTCCCCTTTTTTATTTTATTTTATTTTTAATTTTTTTCCCGCTCGGGTGAATTATTGCGGTCAGTATTTGTTGCAAGGCAGGAGAATGAGATGCGCAAAGACGCGGTGGGTTTATTATTCTGCAGTTCAGCTGCTGCCGGAGCCTCCTCCTCCTCGGGGGGCAGCCTGAAAGGATGGGCAAGGGGGCTGGGGGGGCGAGGGGACTCATCCGTCCTCTTTCCTGCTCCCCACCGGGAGATGCTGTGCGGTGGGAGTCAGGAGAGGAATGAAAAACCTGCAGAGTTTAGGTGCAAAGGGCCAGGGATGTGTTTGGCAGTGGCTCCAGCTGCCTCCCCCCTGAGCTCCATTTGCTCCCCCTAATCCAAAATCCGTCATCCCTGAAGCACTGGTGGCCGCCACGGCTCCCGGTGATGCTGGTGGGACTCTGCCAGCCGTGATGAGGTGGGCTGTGCTCCCCCCATCCAACAGGCGACTGGGTGGGGATTCTGCCTTTGCACCCCCCTTCCCAAAGGAAAAGTAACTTTTGGGTGCGGTGAGTGGCAAGTCCAGCTCTGTCACTGTCCCTGGGGCTGGATCCTGCTGGCATCATCTCATCCCCATGCCACCGTGATGCAGCTGGATCTTTCCCTGGCTGGAAAGCCCTGGCTTGGCCGGCTGTGGTGATGCTTGCCCTTGGATCACGGTGGGACCGGAGGGGAGGCAGGAGCTGTGTCCTGCCACGGGCAGGGTGGGTGCTGGAGGCTGGCAGGGCCAGGGGGCCATTGCCCTGCAGTGGGACAGGCACGCCTGGCACCCAGGATGGGCCAAGGCTTGAGCAAGGACGGGCTTTTGATGGATATGATGTGACAGGGAGAGCAGATCTCAGATGGCTGGAACGGCTCCTGAACGGCATCAATCCAGCCGTAATGAAAAGTCATTATGGATTGAAATGCCACCGATGGGGAAGCGCCTCCCTCTCATCGATAGGAAGCCACTGATGCAGTGCTACATGCCAGGGAGAGGAAGGTGCCATGGAGGAAGGATTGGGCATGGCACGGACCACTTTGTATGGGGATGGAGCAGGTGGCTCTCATGCAGGTTGTGGTGGCACTCCAAGGTTGGACTGGAAACATTTGAAGGATGCAGATATGGGTCCTTGCAGGTCACCTGCTCCATCACCCGCCAGCAGCGCAGGGGTCCCTTTTAACATCCCTGCCAAAAGCTTCTCCCACAGTACGAGTGCCATAGCTCAGCCACGCTGCTGGGCAGGGGGCTGGAAGGAGCCTGGGGACGCCTGCAACTCCCAGTGCTCAAGGGAGGGAGCAGGATTAGAGCTCCAGTGCAGCTGATAACACCATGGTTTGGTGTTTAGTGCTGGGTATGAGATGGAGCCTGCCAGCACCCATCCTGCAGGGGCACCCACTTGTCTGGCATGGGTGACACACCTTCATGCCTGGGGGCACCTTTGCCCTGTGCTGGGCTGACAGCAACTCTCACTCACAGGTGCAGCCCGTGGCCTGTGAGAACAGCGAGGACAGGAGCATCACCCGTGTGGACGAGGGGCTGGAGGACTTCTTTGGCAAGAGGCTCATCACAGAAACACTGCCGTAAGCCTGGGGGGTGCTCAGGGGCCCTCACCTGCCCAGCACACACCCATCCCCGAGCCTGCAAACGCTGCTGCTCCCAGTGCAAAAGGGAGGCTGGGGAAAGCAGAACACCCAGGGATATCGCCAAGGGCAAGGCTGGGGGAAGAGGAATGGGATGGGAGCCGTGGTGTGACAGATGTGGTCACAGAGTCTGTTCCACAGTGGGGAGGAAATGAGGCAGCACCCATGGGAACCAGGCTAATAAGAATGGGTGCCCTTGCCAGGACACTGCCATCTCAGGTGGAGTGTCCAGAGTCTGGATTCATCCCTTTAGGGTGGGCAGGGAGAAAAAATGGATCCCTTACCTCTTGACAGCCTGGAGCTCACCTTCTCCAATGCTTCATCTCTCCTCAGCCCCACGACTCCGGAGACCTGCCCCGGATCAGCCCCTCTGGCTCCCTCTGGTTCCCGCACCTTCAAGAAGAAAATTGGGAATTTTTTTGCCTTCAAGAAACCCAAATCCAGCCGGGGCTCGAGGTGTGAGAAGGAGCCCGAGGGTGGTCCCACTGCCCCTAGGAGCAGGCGCTCGATGCTCAGTGACATTTTACGAGCCCCCAGCAAGGCAGGCGAGTCAGGGAAGCCACTGAGTAAATCGGAGGAGGGGGGGCTCTCTGCTGAGCCCCACACAGAGCCTGAGCACTGCCAGACCCCTGACTCTGCCCGGAGGATCCGGCCCAAGTACTCTCGGGAGGGCAAATCCCAGTCGCTCATCTTGCTGTCGGGGGAGGACGAGGATGCGCTGGGGGTCAGGCATGACAAGGTAAGCACTGTCACAGTCCCCCAGCCACCACCACTGTCCAGCTCACCTGGTGGGTGCTGCTCCCACCCACGGCTGCTGGTGGGGTTACCAGGGGATGCGGGGACACTGGACTGAGTGCTGGCTGGGGATATCCCCACCGAGTCATGTCCATGTCCCCATTTCCTGGCAGCATGCCTGGGGTTGGGAATGTGGGTGTCCTGCAGGCATAGTGGGTGCCATAGGTGCTGTGGTGGGTCCATGTTCCTGGCAGCGTTGTGTCTCTCCTGCAGAAGAGGCACCTGGAGAAGAGTGAGGGGGAGCTGTCCAGCTCCTTTGAGCAGCGCATGCAGGTCATGCTCCATCGCATCGGCGTCACCAAGGGCCCGGCTGCTGAGAGCAAGAAGCAGCAGGTGGGGACTGGTTCCATTTTTGGGATGGACCTTGCCCATCCAGGGTGGTAGGAGATGGTGGTCCACAGAGTGGGGGACATCTTCCCACTGGGACTGGAAACACCCAGCTCCGTGGAGCCACTGTCCATAGCCTCTGCCCTGTCGCCTTACCCTCTGCAAGGGGTGAATTTCTGTACTCTGCATGGTGTCCGTCAGTCTCTCTCCGTTCCTGGCATGTACCCATCCCCTGCAGCCGCATCAGAGCCTGGCAGCTGCAGTCTGCCCTCTGCACCCATCATCTCTGTGGGCATTACCTCCCTGACACCCCCTTACCAGTATTTTTCCCCCTTGCAGAGCAAAGACAGCGAGATCAAGAAAGCCGGCTCAGATGGTGAGGGGCTGCACCTTCCCCACCCTGACCACCCCCCCTTCCCGAGCTGGGCACCCATGGGTGGCCATGGGCAGGCCCCTTGGACTCCCAGCTGCAGGTTCCACCACATCTTCCCCTTGCTGGGTGCTGGTGGCACTGGGCAGACCCCAGCTCACTGACGCTGGCCGGTGGCTTGTGCTTGCAGGGGACATCGTGGACAGCTCTGCGGACTCCCCCCCATCCCTGAAGGCCCGCACACACTCTGTGTCCACAGGTGGGTCAGCAGTGCATGCTGGGGGTCACACCAGCCCCTGGGGCAGAGGGCTTTATCCCCTCTCCAGGCACCAAGCATGGGGACTGAAGCCAACAGGGACTGGTGGGCACAGGCACGTGGGCAGAATTCCACCCTCGGGAAGGTGCCCTACACCCATGGGTGCCCACCCCCGGTGATGGCAGATGGACACCCAGCCCATCGCCCGCTCCCTGAGCTGGCTGCAGGCTGGTTCCCAGCACCAAGAACCATCCCTGGGGCTGTCACTTCTGGACGCCCACAGCTCCATCCTGCCTGCCCCACAGACGCACCCTTCCGCAGCCCAGCCGCCAGGACGGAGCCCGGCGCCGAGCCCCGGCCAGCCTGGAAAGCCCTGGGGAGGCAGCTGCCCGCTGAGCCACCGGCCACCAGCTCTGACCAGCCCCGGCGCTCCTTCACCCTGGCAGAGCCCAGCGGGCTGCCGGAGCCCGGGGGCCGGGAGGGCTGGAGCAGCAGCCTGCCACGGCTGGGCAGGAACGTGCCGGTGGCGCTGCCGCGGAGGGTCAGCCACGGTGGGGAGGTGGGTGCTGGCACCCTGCCCACACCACCCCATACTGAAGGTAGGGACGCACGAGGTGCCCATGGGCGTCTCGTTCCACCGCTGGCCTGTTCTTGGAGCCCTTGGGAATGGTGGGCAGCAGGGAGCCAAGCGCATGGTGGGTGCTGATGGGGGCTTGCCGAGCGGAGTGCTTTGGGCTATCCTCCAATGCATCTCCCTGCTGCTTACACAGACAACCGGCTGATGGCACGGCTGGCAGCGCCGCGGGGGACCAGCCGCCGAGCACTGTCCGTCCACGAGGAGCAGCTCAGGGAGCCCGAGTGCCCGGCGGAGCTGGGAAGTAAGTTGGGTCTGAAGCGGGACCCCAAGCCCTCCTTGCACCCAACACCAGCGGAAACGGGTGGTGGCGTTCCACGTGTCTGCTGGTGCTGCCTCTCCCAGCTGGTGGGTGATAAGACAATGGGATTGCCACATTGGGAAGTTCCCAAGGGGAATTTGGCACTGGGATCAGTTCCAGCAGGAGCCACCCTAACGTGGGGCTGGGTTATGTTTCCCCCAGTGGGCACCATTCCCCTGCGCCTGCGGCGTTCGCCTGTGCTGAGGCACAGGACCAAGCACGAGTCCCTCTCAGAGATGGAGGGCGAGCCCGCACCAATCTCGGAATCTGAAGGTGAGATGCTCCCCTCTCTGCTAAAGCAGGTGTTGGGGTACCAAGGGTCCCCCCATGCTTACACCAGCACCTGTGACCTCTGTAGGTGCCACGCCGCAGGACTGGCCCCGCGCCGGGCTGGAGGAGCCGCAGGCTGGCACGGGCACCGAGGGCGAGCAGCCGCAAACCCTGGCACAAACTGTTGGGAATGCACAAGACTCAGCTGCCATAGACCAAAGACGCCCAGTGCCGGGCGGGGAGGAGCCAGCCCTGGGACAGTGAAGCCCCTGCATGTCACCACGCTGTTCCCAGTAAAACCCTGCAAGCAAGCGCGCCGTGCCGGGGTGCTCGGCAGCTGGGGTGCAGAGAGGATAGACGGGGCACCAGGCTGGCGTGGATGTGCCAGTGATGGCATTGCTCAGTTTTCACCACGGGGACAGCCAGGCCACCAGCATCGCCCGGGATGCCCAGAGACTGTCAGAGCCTGCAGGATTCATCCAGTGGTGTTGCAATCCCCAGCGCCCTCTGTCGCTATGGGCTGCAGCTATGGGGGAGCCGGTGATTTTAGGCAGCCAGCTATTTTTAGGAAGCGTTCCCAAGGCACTTTCACCACTCCAGTTCCTGACCCCACGGGGTACCACTCTCTCCAGCCCCAGCCAGACGCAGGCTTCCATCAGCGGGACCACGACCCACCGCCTTCCAGCACGCAGCTCCATCCCCGCAGCTCCCTGACAGCACCAGCGTGATCCTGACACCCCAGTGGCTTTCTCCTGTGTTGCCCTCTGCTCCGGACCAAACGCATTCCTTATACGGATGTTTACGACAAAGCAAGACGCTTGTTTTGGTTTTCTTTTCTTTTTTTTTTCTTTTTTTTTTTTTTTTTAATACAAGAGCTGTGTATTTAAAAAATATACAATTTTTAATTTCTACAGCATAACCCTGCGGGATATTTTTTGTAATAAACAGTGCAGGATCCTACATAAACTTATTCAATAAACCATCCAAGCTCCTGGGGTACCTTCGGAGCAGGATCAGGTTGTGCGGCCTCTGCCATTGCTGCTATGGTGGCACTGGGTCACCTCTTGTCCCCACTTGCTGGGAAAAGGCATTTGGAAAGCATGAAGAGGTGGGTTATGTGCCAGCACACCCAGAACCAGGGTTTCTACAGTCAGGCCAGCCCACTGAACAGTCCCCTGGGGCACAGAGCTTCTGCTGTCCCCACATCCCTCCCCCAACCACTCTTCCCAGTGTTTTGACAGACCCATTGAAGAAACAAAGGAATGAAAGACGGGCTGGGCTCAGGAATCCTCCTCCTCCTCAGTCAGTATCCAGCATGCCCACATCAGCATTGCCTTTGAGATCCTGAGAAACCAGACAGGAAGAGCCAGGGTGAGAAGAAACCCAGCTATGGACACACCACTGGGGCAGCTGGTGACAAGGGGTAAGGCAGAGGTTTGGGACTCACTGAAGGGAAGTGAGGCCCACTGCAGGAACAAGGGGCAGCCACGAGTCCATGGCTGACATGGCACTGACCTGACAGATTGTACCTGCTGGCAGAGCTCAGGGCTCGGTGCCTCGTACTGGTACTGGCGTGGTCCCTCCGTGAACTACAAAAGCAAAGGGGAGGGTGAGACGGGTCTGCCCCAGCCACAGCACCCAGGATGCTGCTCCATGCAGCCTGAGAGCCCAATAACCCCAGGAAAACACCTAGCACTGAGGTGTCTCCCTCTGTTCTTTTCATCTCCTTTTACCCAGATGGTTTGGAAGATGCTCCAGCAATTGCTTGTTCCCACCCAATTGTTTAGCTCAGGCTAAACCACATCTTCACCATCTCTGGAGGGATTTAAAGGCCTGTGGATGTGGCAGTTGGGGCTATGGTTCAGTGGTGGGCTTGGCACTGCTGGGGAATGGTTGTACTTCCATCTCACGAGCTCTTTTCCAGCCTAAGTGATTACATGATTCCCTCACGACTGCCTCAATGTTCCCAGATCCTTCACCATCTACACTGACACCTGCATTCAACTTACCATGCCACCAACCTCGTGAGGAGACATCCTGGGGAGGGGCACAGAGAGCCTCCCCAGGCACCCCCAGCCCTCAGGGGACCTCCCCAGCTGCCTCATATTTACCGGCTCTAGAGCTCTGCACTGCTCTGGCCTGGAGCTGGGCCCAGCTCTTGCAGGGGATGCTTGCTCTTCCTCCTCCTCCTCCTCCTCCTCCTCCTCCTCCACTTGCTCTTCCTCCTNTCCTCCTCCTCCTCCTCCTCCTCCACTTGCTCTTCCTCCTCCTCCTCCTCCACTTTCTCCTCCTCCTCCTCTTCCTCTTCCTCCTCAAGCTCCTTTCTACACCGCAGGTGTGACTCCTTTCTGCTCCTCTTTGCACGCTGTGGGCTCTCGCCTGTGCCCTTTGAGGTGCCTGGGGAATGCTGCTGCCCACTGGGGGCCTGCTCATCTTCCTCCATCAGCTTCCTCTTGTTATTCACAGTCCCTCCTCCCTGTGTCCTGGTATGAGCCAGTCCAGACTTCAAAGCATCTGAAGAGGAAGCTGTGCCACTGGAGCAGGCCTGCTCCCTGAGAGGAATCGTGCCAGGCAGGGACTCCAAGCTGCTGCTGGGCAAGACTGGAAAAACTGGAGAAAGAGTGGGCAGGGTGGCCTGATAGCCCCCGGATCCCTGTGGGCCTTGATCAGCACACAGGGTATCCCAGGCTGCCTCCGCAGCTGGTGCTGCCTCACTGGTGTTGATCTCCACGGGACTGGGATTGCTGCAGGAGTGGAGCAAGGAGGGAGAAGAGGTCTGTACTGGCTCCCCCTGGGACAAGCCCTCGGGAGAGCCCTGGCTACACACTTCCAACAGGTCGGTGGTGTTGCTGTCAGCAGCCACATCTTTCTGGGTTTGCAGGGAAGGGTCAGGTTGGAAGATCTTCTCTAGTAAGAGGAAAAGCATCATCAGTTTAAACAAAGGGCTGTTGATGGGACATGCCCTGGCACACAGGAAAAGTGTCAGGGCTGGAACGATGCAGGATCAGGGCTATGGGAACACCACAGCACTGCTTTATGGACAGGGGAAATAAAGCCAGCAACCAGGGTGAGCTACACCCATGGAGAAGAGAGGAGCTATCTCCTGCCAGGAAGACAGGCTGGATGCCCTGGGACATGGGGACTCACCATCTGAAGAGCTCGGGGTCAAAGACAACGAGGGCATCCTGTTCCAGGGGTTGTCCAGGGATCCGTCCAAGCTATCTGATGAGGCTGGTGAAGCAGCACCTGCAGTGAAGAAGCTGGAGGGTTGATTTTGGCAAAGAAAGCAGCTGCCCATTCCCTGTGGGTCCCCCGTGCACAAGGTCTCAGAGAGAGGCAGCCCTGGAGGGGAGCTCTGCAGCCCTTTCCAGCCCAAAATGTGGCGTATTCCAGTGAGACCCTTTCCAAGACCTCATGCAGCAGGCAGAGGAGAGGCAGACACTGCCCAGCAAGCAGGCACATATGAAGGAGGCCTTCTCCTCCACCCTGCATTATCCAGGAGAGTTCCTCCCTTCAGCTCCTCCTTCACACGGAGCTTCAGCTTCTGCAGGTAATTCTGCAGCACAGCTTGGTGACACCAAGCCGAGTAAGTTGACACAAACCCATCCTGGTGCTGAGCCAGAGCCAGTGAGGAGCCTGTACCAGTGATGCTATCAAAATGCCTTCCTGTGCTTCTTGAAAGCTGCAACTTCAAGAAGCTGGAGGACTGGGACCATCCCCTGCCTGCTCAAAGGCCTCCCAAAGACCTGGCGACACCAGTACCTCCTTCACTCAATCCAAGGAGATGGGCTGAGTCAACTGTAGAGGAAACTAAAGGCTGGATGGGATCTGGAGCGTTCTTAGGAAGCCATGAGGATGATCCAAGGGCTGAAGCATCTCTGCTATGGAGACAGGCTGAGAGAGTTGGGGTTATTCAACTTGGAGAAATCTCCAGGGAGACCTTAGAGAACCTTCCAGTATCTAAAAAGGCTCCAAGAGGGCTGGAGAATGACTTTAAACAAGGACATGGAGTGCCAGGACAAAGAGGAATGGCTTCACACTGACAGAGGGCAGGATTAGATTACATATTTGTAAGAAATTTTTCTCTGTGAGGGTAGGGAGGCCCTGGCACAGGCTGCCCAGTGAAACTGTGGCTACTGCAGCCCTGGATGTGTTCAGGGCTTGGAGCAACCTAGTCTAGTTGAATGTGTCCCTGCTCATGGCAGGGATTTGGGCTAGATGGTCTTGAAGGTCCCTTCCAACACAAATCATTCTAAGATCTGGAGATCCCACTACTCACAGCTGGTTTGGGATATATCACTTGGGTCTCCTAACACTGTCCTGTCATCACTATCTTCCAGAGCTGCTTGGCGTGTATCTGCAATGCAAAGGGCACTGCTGGTCATATCCCCAGCGTGAGGCACACGCAGAGCAAAGGAACTCTTCCCCCCGCTCTAGGCAGTGCCTCATTTCACATGCCTGGGTGCTGCACTGCCTACCTGTGTACCCTGCAGATGCTGCCTCAGAAGAATCACAAACAACTGCCTCCTCAGGAGGGATCATCAGGGTGCTGACTGAGACCATGAAAACATCCTCACCCTGCTGAAATGAGACACGTGACAGGGTTTTTGCTGGGCAGTCTCTCCCCAGATGCAGGAGCCCACCTCTGCCAACCCAACACTGTCTCCCTCCCCAGCAAACCTCCAGCTCTGTCCTTCCCCTTCCTCCTCTCACCCACCAGAGCACCCCAAGGTGTCACAGCCCTGTCTCAGCTGGTCCCAGCAGACAGACTGACCTCCTTCTTACGCTCTGCTTCCCACTGGGTGACAGGAAACTCATCCTCCACTGTCACTGGCTTCTCCTCCGATTCCCATAAATCCAAGCATTCCGCTGCATTTTCCTTCAAAATCTCCAGGTGGTTATGTCCTACGGCATCAATCAGCTGAGAGACACAGGGCTCTGGAGCAGGAACACACACAGATTTCAGTGGAGGGGACAGCTGAACTGAGGCAAGCCTCACTTGCAAACACTTTTACCCTGCTGCATGACTTGGTGACTGTCATGACACTGCAACCTCTGGGAACACCCAAAATTCTGCATTTCCTTTGCTTCTAGAAACTATCCTTTCTTAACATATCCTGGATCAGCACAGGCATGCCATGTCCCACTCTGCCTTAGCTGTCAGCATTCTCTTTTCCTGCTTTGGGCTTAGCAACATACGAGATCTGACCAGGTTTGTGCTACCTCTGCCTAACATGGACCAAGCTGAGAAAACCCAGGAGCCCCCGCAGGCAGTCAGAGCATTGCGTGCTCCCCACAACCCTTTACCTGAGCTGGGAGCATTCCTCACAGCAAGATTCCTCCTGTAAAGACCAAGGAGAAGACAAAGCCAGGTTAGGGCTGGGACACACACAGCTCTTGGTCACAGATCAAGCACCCTGGATTGGAAGAAGCAGCTTGTGAAAGTAGTGGATCCCCCACTGGGTGCTGATCTGGCCACATGCTCAGTATGCCAGGAATAGCCATCAGGGAGCCTCACCCCTGGAGATGGACTGGTGGAAGGCCCTGAAGATCTCCAGTACTGGATCTCCAAGGATGAAGAATGAGCTCCGCAGGGCTCACCCACGCAGCTGTGCTGCCCACCACTGGCAGGAACAAGCTCCCCACAGGTGTTTCCTCCTAGCTCAGAGGAAGAGGCTGGCAATGTGCCACCACAATTTTATTTTTCACAGTCTATCAACTCTGTCACTTTTCAGGGCAAGGAGTCACACAGGTTAACCAGGAGCTGCCATGACCTGTGCCAGATCTTGCCAGCCTGCCCTAACCCTAGTGTGAGCTTGCACACTCTCATCAGGGTGTCTGGGTACCTCCCTCAGCCCCATACTTACAGCCAGAGCTCCTTTATCTTCTTCATCACAGAGGGGTCCTGGTTCCTGCAACAAGAGAGAAGCCAATTACTGATTCCTTCCAAATCCCCATCTCCCTTCTCCTTTGCCTTGGAGACAATCCTCCTTTCAAAAGGGATTGCCACATCAGGACTCCCAGGGTCAGCGCTGCTGTGGGGAAGATGAGGAAGTCCCCCTGAGCACAGCCCCCACCCACCCATCCCAAGGGCCATACCCGTCAGATGATTCCATCTTCTGCCTCTGCACGGGCAGCACGATGAACTTCTGGACCGTGAGGTAAAACTCGCAGTCCTCCTGTGGGGAGGACACAGCCTGTAAGGCACCTCTGAGTCCCACCACTGCCCTTGCTGGGGCTAACCAGCACTCCCACACCCACCCCAGCTGTGCCACCAACCCTCCAATCTAAAAGAAGGTACCCTCCAAAAGGACAACCCCCCTTCTAAGGTGAGTTTGTGTTTTCCTGCGTCAGCTGATGGCTCTGCAAGAACCACACGCCGGGGTGGGCCAGCCCAGTGGTGGCACCTCTGAACCCCTACAAGGGGACAGCCAGGTGACCCTGAGAAAGACACATCCCATCCCCAGTGAGGGCTCATCCCAGCCTGGTTCCGCTGCTACAGACCACAGGAGCTGCAGATGAAAACGAAAGGCCACCCATCACCTGCCTTCAGCTCCTGGGAGCAGCTGGAAGCACAGCAAGCTAAAGGAACAGGCTGCTTCCACTCCTCAGAGCACTTACCAGCCTGGCCTCGTCCTGAAAACACACCGTGTACTTCTTCAGGACAATAATTCTGCAATTAAGGCTGGAAAGCCCGAGCTGCAGGTAGGCGCTGGAAAAGGAGCAGAGCAGGAATGCCTTGAAGAACAGAGCTGGAACCCCCCGACACACAGCGGCGCTCCCACAAGAGCTCTGCCAACCACACCAGGGCACTCTGGAAGATGTCTCAGCGTGAGTAGCAGGCACCAAGGTCTCCTTATTCCTTAGTAATTCCTGCCTAAGAGCAGCTTCTTCCTGCTGCTTATCCTTGGCTCTCTGCTACCAGCACCCCAACAGTTCAAAGGTGTCCAAATGGGAAAATGGAGGAAAGCACTGAAGGAGCAGCCCAGGCTACCATGGTTAATACTCTGGCTCCTTCCACAAAACCCAAGGGCTCTACAGTCCTTCATAATGGCATCACAGCTTCTGCCATGGATCCCTGCCCATCCCAACAAGCAGCAACTGGAGCAAGGGCATTCCAGCTTTCTTCTCTTAGCAGCTCTTTCACATTAACATCCCACCCTGAGGTTGTTTTAGTTTAACACAACCTGAAACAAGACCAGGCAGGAGCCCCAGCTCCTCACAGCAGCTGTGGAGAACTGCTGTCCCAGCCATGCCAAGTCACGGTGGAACCCACTTTTCCTCTCCCTGCAGAGCCTCGGGTGTTATGACCACACGGATGTAGCAGGATCCATCAGAGACCTGCACCACAGCATCTTGGAGGACCCCAGGCTGGCCAGGAGCATCTGAGTCACTCAAGACCTGTCAAGAGATTGGAGAGGGGAAAAAAAAACCTGTTATTCACAGACCTGGAACAACTTTCACGAGAAGGTGGTCATGACACCAAGCTTTTCCTCCTCAAAAAAAAAGAAATTAAATCAGAGATGTTGAGGAGGAAGAGTTGCACATCCATGGCCACCAAACTGGGAATCACTGCACACTTCCCAGAATTTAGATTCCAAAGGCTGTTGGAGCACTTTGGGACAGTCCCTCTGGGTACCTACCTGCACCACCTGCCCAGCCAGGAAATTCTCACGCTCATCTGGTTGCTCATAATTCAACAAGAGGTCAGCAATCCATGGCTCCAAGACATAGAGTGTGGGAGAAGACTCATTCTTGTCCACAGACACAGGACTACATGAGAAGAGACAAGCCACCAAGCCATAAGTAGTGCTCCATCACCCCGGGAAGGGTTTTGCAACCCAAACACAGCCACACACCCAGGAGATTTCTCAAATCCACCTAAGTACACCCACTTCTCTTCAAGGACCCATCCTAAGGGCATTGTGCTGAGGAAGCCACGCTGCTGGGGGCACACAGGTCCTGCTGCATCCTGCTCGGACAGTGGAGGGGGACGCTCGCAGCTCTGTAGTGTGTCCGGCTTTCTGCAAGTTTCCCACACAGGACAAGACTTTTATTTCTACCTCCTTCCACATTGTTCATGGATAACTAAATAACTATTTTCCTGGGACCAAGTCCTTACTTTAACTGTCTGAACTGTGAAAGGGTGAAGAACTGGGGACGGACAGAGCTGGGACAGACGCGCTGGGAACAGGTAAGGGTTGGGGACAGGGTCTGAGGGCAGGGAGGGGATGAGGACAGGCGGGGGATGAGGACAAACAGGGCTGGACCAGGCGGGGGGCGAGGACAAACAGGGCTGGACCAGGCGGGGGGCTGAGGGCAGGCAGGGGCTGAGGGCAAGAAGGGGCTGAAGGCAGGCAGGAGATG
>VWZN01017959.1:140543-165334 GCA_013396955.1 Regulus satrapa | reverse complement strand
GCTCGGCCCTCGCCCCTCTTCTCCCCTGCTGGTGGGGGGGTTTTGCATCACCCCAAAGCCCGGTGCCAGCCCGGGGTCATCAGGGTGGGGTCCTGGCCATCCCCCTCCCAAAATCTGACGAAATTCCAGCTTTTCCTGGCCATAATGACTCCTCTGCATGCTGTGCCACCGGGCTTCCCGGGCCTCTGTGTGTTAGTGCTGCTCGTGAGGGCTCCCCAGGTAATCTGGGCTGGGGGGCTGAGCGGTGGTGCCCCCACTACTGGGGGCTCTGCAGGGGGACAGGGACAGTCCCCTCCCCTCCTGGGGCTCCTGAGGAGCCACGCATTCCCAAATTGCACCCGCCACCATGTAGGTCACGGAGCTGGGAATGACAGGACAGCACAGCTGGAACCCACAGCCCTGGGGCCAGCCCGGGGTGCCGGGCAGGGTGGGGATGCCCAGGGCTGGGCTGGGGGCTCGTCCGGCCCACAGGGTCCCTGTCACGGTGTGTGACACTGCTGGCTGCGTGTCACCTCACCTGTGTGTCCTCTGCGTGCTCCCCCCGTGTCGCTGTGCCCTCTCTGCACGCCCAGTGTGTGCTCTGTGCCCACCCCTGCTCCCCGGGCGGCCCTGGCCTGACCCTGTCCCTGTCACACGTGCTTTGCACACTCAGGGCACACTCAAGGGGAGGTTTCCTGCCGGGTGTGGCAACAGCTTGGGTCTCAGCTGTGGGGCACAGGGACTCTGGGACAGGGTCCTCTTCCCCTCCTGGTGCTCGTCCCTGTGGAATTGGCTGCCAGGGAATGTGCACAAAACTGCACACGTGTGTGCAAGGCCAGAGCATCGGCCCAGGGTGTTTGCACGAACACACACACACGTGAAAATGTGTTGTTTTTTGCCTGCACATGTGTTACATCCCAGTGTACCACCCATGCTTCCCCCACAGGACCAGGGCTCTCCCTCTCCCCCTCACCTGCTGGGTGAATAATCCAGTAAAAAATCCCCC
The DNA here is from genome assembly GCA_013396955.1 of Regulus satrapa. Lineage (NCBI taxonomy): Eukaryota > Metazoa > Chordata > Aves > Passeriformes > Regulidae > Regulus > Regulus satrapa. The sequence continues at coordinate 164,349 of VWZN01017959.1, read as the reverse complement.
AGGTCTGGGGCCACAGCACTGGTGGCTCCTGTGGGGACACGCGTGCCCATGGACAGAGGAAAGGGCCCTGCTGGCCCCAGGCAGTGCTGGCTCACAGGCAGCAGCTCAGCGCTTCCTAATGTTTGTTCAGGGAAAACAAATTTCGATGCAATGGAGCCCTGCAGCCCCCTCCCTCCTCCCGATCACATCCAGCGTCCCAGGGGGGCAAACATGGGGCTGGCAGCAGCAAATTCCCCATGTCCCAGTTCTCCCTGGGACCTACATGGCGAGCCGCTGGCTGTGTCCCCAGGGTGTCTCCTGTCCCCCCACCTCTGCGCTCCACCGGGACCCACAATCTTGTGGGGTCTCCAGGAGCTGTTGGAGCCCCACACCCCAAGAGCGGCCGAGGGAAAACAGGAAAGCGAGCGGGGCTGTGCCGGAAGGCGGCTATTGTTGGCCAGGGAGCAGAGGGAGCGTGAGGGGCCGCAGGCATCGTGGCCACCCTGTCCCCCCTCTGTGCTCTGAGCCACTCGTGTCTGCCCACTCCCCCTGGATGTGCCCCAGTGTGGGCAGGCGGCTGCTCAGGGCTGTCCAGGGCTTCTCCTCCCACCCCACTGCTCTGCTTTGGAAGGGAAAATAAATAAACCTTCTTTTTCCGTGTGTTACTTCCCCGGCCCAAGGAGGGCCCAGCTTCCCCGCCCCTGGAAGCCGGAGGATTTGGAGCCCTGGCTCCGTGTCAAATGAAAAAATCCTGCAAAAAACCTGGAATTTCCTGCTGGGCAGAAACCCGGAGGCTTGACACTGCTGGTGCTGGGGTGGGACAGGAGGGGTGGGAGGGACACAGGGAAACACGAGGGACACAGGGGACACACACACCCCCACCCCCCACAGCACACACGGGCTCAAGGCCGAGCTGGTTCCTATGCTGGTGGATCCTCCATCTTCCTCCTCACCTTGAAGCCACTGGGAGAGTTTTGGCAGCTCCTGCCAGGCCTCCAGTGCACCCCAAGTCCCCCCCTGCTGCTGTGGGGCTCTCCCAGGGACACAGCCCTGGCCCCTCACTCCCCATCAGCTGCAGGAAAGGGGCTGGGGTGAAGCCTGCTTGGCTTTCCCAGCTCCTGCTTTGTCCCCACGTTTCAGGGCTGCCCCCTGTCCAGGAAGCCCCAGCAGAGCTGCCCAGCGTGTCTCGGGGACAGCTGGGGGACAGGCAGGGTGATGAGGGGTCACGGAGGGAGGTGGTGGTGTCGTGCCTCAGTTTCCCCAGCTGGAAGAGATGCCAGAAGGTGAGAGGGTAGCTGGAACCCAACATGGAAGCTGCAGGGAAGTGCATCCTGAGGGAGGGTACAAACACACCTAGGGTGGTTTTGCCCCCAAAAAGCCCTTCAAGGGAGGTACCAGTTCATCGGGGGGGCATCCTCCCTCCCCCATCACACAGTCCTGGCTCTGACACCCTACACCAGCCAAAACCCAGGGGACAAGGACTGGGAGATGGTGGGACTGGGATGGAACTTGGCTGAAGGATCTACTGGAAAGACAGACCAAGTTCCTCCAGGGAGGGAAAGCCCAGCAGACCCCAAAACAAGGGGCAGGAGCTGCAGGAGCTGTGGTTTTGGGGTGTCTGGGAGAAGGCTTATGCTGTGCCACAGCCAGAGTCCTGTCTTAGGGGATAGCACCAAATGGGAAAAGCATTTCCAGGACTTTAAACACCCAGGCTCTTTTCACCCTCCTCCATCCTCCCAATTCCTTGGGAAGGGGGAAATCTGCAGCAGCAGCCCTGACCCACTGCAGCTGGGTCACTGTGGGGAAGTCCCGGGAGTGAAGGGATGTGGCAGGAAGAGGCTGGCACGCCACACGTTTTCTTAGAAGAAGCAGAAAAACTCCCAAACCACCAAAGAATTCCCCCTGCTCCCTTGGAAAGGGCACTGAAACCACAGCAGGGCCTGTACACCCCGTGCTGGAGGAGCTGGGTGCCGGTGGCCGTGTCCTGGCAGCCTCTGGGGTTAGCAGGGATTTGTTCACCAGGACCAAAAATGATCCTGGGGCCCCTTCTCCTGGTAAAGCAGTGGGTGAGGGGGGACCCGTTGTCCCCATGGGGCTGGAGCAGCAGGTGCCCTTGGTTTCAGTGTCACCCACGGGGATGGGACATGTCCTCCCTGCTCCAGCATTTTCCCAGAAGCATTCCAGGTCCTGCCCATGTTCCTGGAGCTGCTGGCCCCTGGCCTGGCCTGTGCTATACAAGGGACAGGGAGCACGTGCCATACTGGTGACTGTTCCCTTGTCCCAGGAACGGCTGTCAACTCCTCCATGGAGCCCAAAACTGGAGCAGAGCCAGTCCAAGGCCCTGCCTGGAGGAGGTGGGCATGGATCAGGGCTGGGGGACTGCCAGGGACCCTGGGGAATCTGGCCCCCAGAGGCATCAGCTGTCCAGGGAACAAAGAGCAAACAAAAAGCACATTTCAGAGGTTGGAAAGTATCCCCTGCCTGTGCAGGGATGAGGGATGGAGGCACTCTCAGGGTCTGGGGGGGCTGAGTGTGACAGCAGAGCTGTGCAGGGACATGTCCTGTGCCACCTGTGCTCCTGTTTCCCCAACTCAAAAGGTGCATGAAATGAGGGAGCACCTCCTGGGGATGGGAATGCAGTCCATGGGCCCACAGTCCCGATGGCCCCTCTGGAGGGATCCACCCACCGTCTCTGGGACAGCAGCCAGGCTGGAGGGGCAGAGCAGGGCAGCGTTAAGGACATCCGTGTGTCACAGCACAGCCCCAGCAATGCTCTGAGCAGGATCTGCTGCCCAGGGAGGTGATGGCAGGTGGGGACATCCCTGTCCTCACCCAGCACGAGGGTCTTCTGGCCCAGACCCCACGGACACACAGCCACAGGTGCCAGGGAGACCCCCAGCCCCTGCTCCCCCTTGGCTGCTTTCCAAGGGTCTGCGCAAAGGCTCCCCCACTTCCCAGCTTCCCACTTGGAGCAAGCTCTAATGGGACTCGTGGCAGATGCGCTCAGCCCTTCCACCAAACCAGCAGGGGTCTGGGATCCAGAGGAGGAAGAGGCCAGAGCCAGGCCAAGAAGGTCCAGGACGCCCACGAAGGAGCGGAGCGACCCAGGGAGCATCCACGCTTGTGAGCTCAGGACCGATTGTGGGATTAACACGTGGAGAGCAGGTGGCTTTTCCAAGATTTATTTATCAAGGAACAAGGAAAGTTGTGGGTCCAAGGAGGTCCCTGTGCTTTTCCCTGTGAGCCAACTGCTTCATCCCATCACCCTGCCAAGGTGAGTGCCTTGAGCCTGCCTGCCTGGCAGTTTGACTGTGCCACGCTGTCCTGGAGCAGGGACAGCCTGTGCCTCAAGAACAGGAACAGAGACCTTTCCACTAACAACAGATCTTTGGATGAGTCCAGTTTGAGTTCCCCCTAACCTGCAGCTGGACTGCACGCCTGTGACCTCCTCCAGAGGTGGGACACATCTCAGGGTTTGGGATGAGACTGAGAGATCCTTCCCCACCCAAGGTGGAGAGACCCTTACTTGCAACAGCTCCTCAGTAAATTCCTAACTGAATTACCACCAATGAAATCCATGTATTTAATTCCTTCATATGTGAACCACTGAGACTAAGACTGGACTTGGGCTATACCTAAGGTGCATCAGGATTTTAGGAAACAGGGGGGTCTTGTGTGAACCCTGTACTCAACAGAAGGGCCCCTCTTACCCTTTTACATCTTCAGTCTCAGTCTAAGTCGTTCCAGCTCAATTCTAACTGATTTTTCTTAAGTCTTTTACATCCATGTAAGAAGTATCAAAGGGAGCCTCATCTTTGTACTCTGTTAAATCATAGATTCATATTAAAATAACTTTTGCTAACAGCATTGATGGTGACTCTTTGAGTGACCCTAAATCACTCATCTGTGACAAATTAATGTTGTTGGCAGGATCCTAAATCCAGATTCGTGGCAGAACCGAGGCCCTGAAGCCCCTGATCTCCTCAGGGTTCAGGAGATGGAGAAGCCCAGCAGGGGAGGATCGGGGCGAGCCACAGCTTCCTGGGAGCAGCAGGAGACCCTGCTCTGAACCACAGGGAAGGAGCATTTCCCTCGGAACATACGGCAGCCGCCGCCCCCTCCGTGCTGCCAGCCCATGCCTGCTCCAGCTCCGGGGCAGATGCCATCTGTGCTTTTTGGGAAGGGTTCAGCCCCGCAGAGGGGAGGCTGTGGAGCCCTGGGCACGGTACCTGCTTGGCCCAGGCCCTGCAGTGCAGATCTGCAAAGCTGCTCTCTGGGCTCAGCACAGCCTTTGTGATGCCTCTGCAGCCAGCCAGTGCCGGGGGAGACGAGCAATGAAAGCACCGAGAGGCCCTGGTCAAGGCTAAACCCCCTGGCCAGGCCGGGCTCAGCCCTGGGGCTCAGTTTTGGGTGCTCAGCGTGGAGGGCTCAGCACTGGGAACTCAGCCCCGGGGGCTCAGCCCCACGGGCTCACAGCTGTCTGCTCCCTGCAGCACTCGCAGCTGCAGCTCAGCAGGAGTAAACAGGAGATGAAAGCCTGGGGAGATGAAAGTGGGGCTGGGGCTGCCGGGGCAGAGGCAGAGCGAGGCTGAGCTGTGGCTCCACAGACCTGTCTGGGCAACATCCTGCACTGCCGGGCTCAGCCACCCTGCCACATCTTCTCCCACAAAGGTGCTTTTCCTCCTCCTCCCTTGGCTGAGCCGGTCTCCCATAGGAGGGTCTTTCCCTCAAAACAAAAGGGGGGCAGAGGAAGGCGGGCCCGTGCAGCGCTGTGGGTCACAGCTGGTTGGGCGCCACACATCCCCGGGCTCAGCACCCACAGCATTCCAGGTGGGTGTGAAAAGGGAAGCTGAGGAACAGCACAGGAGCTGCCTGGGCTCCAGGGGCTGACCCAGCACCACTCACCACCCAGCTGCAGCCCCGGCACAGCTCAGCACTCGGGGCCTTGCAGGTGCCTCGGTTTCAGCTGGGACAGAGACTCTCAGCCAGTACAGAGCCCTGTTTGGGATCTGGGATGAGAATAATGCTGATAACACACCGATGTTTTGGTGTTGCTGAGCAGTGCTTACACTAAGCCAAGGACTTTTTGTGTCCTATGTTCTGCCAGCAAGGAGGGGCACAGCTGGGCTGGGACAGCTGACCCAGGGTGGCCAAAGAGATATTCCACACCAGCGAACAGCATGTTCTCCAGCTGAGCTACACCCACAAAACACTGGGAGAGGGGCTGGAGGGTGGTCCCAGCACCTCCATTGAGCAGGGGAACGGGCAAGAGCCAGTGCTGCAGGCAGGGAACAGGAGGAGCTGCAGCTGGGGAGCCCCTCACTCCCCTCCTGGCCAGGAAAACCATTTGCATCCCCCAAATGCAGAGTTTTTCCCCAATTTAGTCCACCAGCGTCAATAACTGCACCCCTGGCTCCTTCCCATGGCAGAGGAGCCTCTTGGCAAGTTAGTGGGCTGGAATTCCCCTTCCCTGCACCCACTTCCACCCATGTTTCAGAGCTCAAGGGAGAACAGCTCATCCCTTGGGTACAGAGACACTGCAGACACAATCAGGACAGCCCTGGGCTGCTGCTCAGGCCCCGTGGCCTTGGGACCCAGCACAGGGCTCGGAGCAGCCCGGACCTGGCACCTGGAGAGCAGGAGGAACCCAACCAACCTCCCAGGAGCTGCGCCAGGAGCACACACCCACGAACTCCCAGCTCCCCAGCACAATCCCCAAGGAGCCCAAACACCCTGTGTTTGTTTTGCTGATGGGAAGGTTCTGACAAACGTGCAATCACGAGACGCTGGGCAGCAGCGTGTGCTGTGTAAATACAACATAATTTATTGGTTCCATTTCAGAGCACGAGTGGTATTTGTACGTCCTAATGGCAGGACGAGAAATGAGAGAGTCACGTATGTACAGAGATTCCAGGGCACGGGAATGCTTTGTAAGGAAGAAGTGGTTAGTGGTGCAGTTTGGTCACTTACTGGTCCCCAAATCCTAGGTAGACCCATTACCTATCTGGGGGCACTGCCAAGCTCTCCTCGTGCAAGCAGTGGGCAAGGCAGGGAGGCTCTGGCTGCACACCAGAGATTTTGGTCCCAGATGTGAACAGCTGGGTGGGGTGGGGGTGCTGGGGAACAGGAAGAAGGCTCCGTACCCCAACGGGAGCTGGGATGTGGTCCCGGCAGGGTCAGCGTACCACGAGGGACAGGGAGGGAGGGGACGGAGGAGAATTCCCGGTTGCCTGTCCCAGCTCCCATGAGGAGCTGCCAGCGTGGATCTGTGTCCCTGTGGGGACAGAGCTGAGCCACAGCCGGGCTGTGCGTGCAGAGCTCAGCTCAGGGCTGGGCTGACACACGAGGGCAGATTGCCACTCCAACAGCACCGGCTCCAACTGCGGCGGGCGTGGGACGAAGGCCGGTCCCAGCTCGGAGAGGGAGCACACGAGAGCCAGGCCTTGGGGACAGGTGGGCACAGGGCAGCTCTGCCCCAAATCACGACTCACAGCCGGTGGAAGAGGTGCTGGGGATCCCTCACCTGGGAGATCCATGCGCACCAGTGCTGTAGCCTGCCTTCAAGGGTGGGAAATGTGTATCCCAAGGGAGGCACCGCTTCCATGGCAGCACCAGCCCCACAACACAGCTCTGTCTGAAGTGTCTGGCTCAGCTCACTTGGGGCACATGGAGGAGGCAGCTCAGGCAGCTCTTCCCCACTCCAAGAGCCAACATTCCCATCAAGTGGCCCACAAAATATTTTCTTTTTTATAGAAATTACTATAAAAAATTAGTTAATCTAGAGCATCTTTAAAAAAATATTCTTGCAGTATCACAGTTTTACATTGAAACTCATTAAAAATATATAATTTCTTAACGAAACGTCTCTGTTCTCCCCTTGAATCACGTCTCCAATATGGGATTGGGGCTCGGAGTCTTTGGAAGAGGTGCCAAGGTGGGAGCAGGAAGGTCTGAGCTCAGTGGCACATCCGGGAGGTCATTTCCTTCTGTCAAAGGGACAGAGAAGACAAGGGACTGTGAAGGAGGATCCAGGCTCCCAGGTGAGGGTGTGGATGAAAACAAACCCCAGTGTTCAGCTGTCAGTACCACTCCTAGGCACGGGGTGACACTGCTGCCCACAGCTCCAGTTGGGGCAGGGCCGTGTTCCCCCCACCCCTCCCATTCCCATCCTGACTCCCAGGTTCCTGACAGGTACACTGAAAGGCAAACTCATCCTGAATTTGGGCAACCACCTTTAGAAGAGAATCATGGTTGGAAGGGTTGGAAAGACTCCCAAGATCATCAAGTCCAACTATTACCCCACCACTGCTGTGCCACCACTAAACCATGTCCCCAAGTGTCACATCCACATGTTTTCCGAGCCCTTCCAGGAATGGTGACTCCAACACTGCCCTGGGTAGACCTTTCTGTCTGCATGTTCTACCCCTTCAGTGAAGAAATTTTCTCTTAAATCCATTCTAAACCTCCACTGGCACAGCTTGAGACTGTTCCCTCCTGTCCTTGTTACCTGGGACAAGACTGAGCCCCCCGGCTGTCCCCTCCTGTCAGGGAGTTGTGCAGAACCACAAGGGCCCCCCTGCGCCTCCTTTTCTCCAGGCTGAGTCCCTCCAGCACCCTCACCTGCTCCTGGTCCTCCAGACCCTTCCCCAGCTCTGTTCCCTTCTCTGGACACGCTCCAGTCCCTCAGTGTCATTGTTGGAGTGAGGGGACCAAATCTGACCCCAGGATTTGGGCTGGGGCCTTCTGAGAAGGTTCCAGAGCACTCTGTGACTCCCCCAGCCCTGTGCTGGCCCCAGACCCTGAGAACCCCACCCAGACACTCACCAGGGGCTCCAGCTCCTTGGTGTCTATGAGATTGAACTCTTTCACAAAGTAGTAAAAGTGCTTGTAGCAGGTGTTGACGTGGGCCTCCGAGCCCATCTGGGTGATCCTGTCAAAGTGGTGGATGTAGACGTGGACAAACACCCGGAAGAGCCTGGAGAGAATCTTCTTCACCACTGGGAGGAAGTTCTTGGGGAAGGGAGTACCTGGGAGGGAAGAGTGGCCACGAAAAACCTTTGGTCAAGTTAAACCTGGCTCCTTAGGGCTAAAATAAATTGGTAAAATGGACAGATTGAGGCAAAAGTGCTTCTGTTCCTGGTAATTTCTATCTCCCCTCTCCTTTTTCCTTTCCTTTGGATCACATTTTTCAAAGCACAGATTCTTTAAGTGACAGAGTGATGCACTGCTGTGACTGAAAGCAGAGCCCACATTCCCAGCAGTTGTTTCAGTTGGACAAGAGTTTTCTTCTGCTCCTATTTGATGTGTTTCTATAAACAGTGCAAAACACCAGATACAACCAAGCAACTTCCCAAAGGAAAGGGCTGGCTGGTGCTGTTAACTCCCCACAGCTATCCCTTGTTTTGGTACATCTTTACATCTCTGGTTAAAAATTAAAGTTGTTAACGTCCTCTTTGAAGGCTCCAGGACTGTGTTTGGCTGGGCCCCTGCAGCAGAGCAGTCTGGCCCTGCAGCCACCTCCGTGGGATACCAGGGTGTAAAGTTCACACAGTTTCTGGAGGAACAAGGACGAGTTAAACCCTTTGCTTGCTCTGCCAGACCTGCAACATTTCAGTCAGTGTTAAACGATCTGGTAAAAGCTGAGCTGAAGTCAACAACAACTAAAAAAAACCCAAACCACAACCCTCGTGTTGTCGGAAGCTCGTCTTGCAGCCCAGAACAGAACCAACACCCCCAGTGTGGTCCCCAGAGAGCTGCAGCAGAGCCTGTGCAGCGCGAGAACAACGGCTGGGGAGGGTTTGGTGCTTCATCTGTCTCAAAATTGGCTGTTTATGGCTCCCCTCCCCTCTCTGCCCACTCCACACCAGGTTTAAGCAGCATTTTGGCACAGTGGAGGATCCCTGTGGATGCTCAAGTGGCAGATGTGCCCCAAATAGGGACCAACTGCATGCCCGTGGAGCTCCAAAGGGATGAAGAGCAGGGCAGGCGGGAGGGAGGTGCTCTGCTGCCCCTCATCTCCTCTATCCCAGGAGATGGAAGCTCTGCAGAGGCTCAGCTGTATTTACCCGACAACTTAGAAACTAAGTTCTTCCATCTCCATCACAAAATAAAACCAAACATCTGTCCCAAAGCTGTGTTTGAATCTGGAGACTGAGTTGTCTTAGGCCAAACTCCCATTTCCATGGTCCTGGCAGTAGATGAACCACGGCCCTTCCCTCCAGCATCCCACCCCTCAGGAGGGGCAGAGGCAGCCAGTGTGGTTTCCAATAACAGGGGGTGATTATGGCACGTGGCACCATCACCAGGTGACACAGAACTGTGCCTCAGACTTGGGCTCAGACCTCAGCTCCCAGAGAGCCATCCTGCATCCAGCAAGAGCCACCTCAGAGACTGACTGCTCTAAGGACAGCCTCCTCTTTCACTGCCTCGAGGTATCCATGACTCCCAGTGGGATCTAGTACAGCTCTGGGTATTTCAGCTCTGCAGAGGAGCCGGGAAGAGCTCACTGCACTGCCCACCTGAGAAGCACAGAGGGACAAACAGCTCTGGTACAGGGGTCAGCTGTGCTGCAGCATCTCCTGGAACAGGAGCTCCACGAGAAGGTTACACACCCACCTCCCTCCCTCCCTCGAGCCCCAGCTGGGACCCAAACTCACCGACGTTGGTGGGGAAGATGTCCTCGTTGTTGATCTGCACCTCGATCCAGTCCATGAGCAGGTTCATGTACTGGGGCGCGGACAGGGCCGTGGGTTTGCGGTACTTGTGCTCGTCCTGCCACCGGTACTCGTACTTGGGGCCCCCCGACATGACGGGGCAGGACTGCTCCGTGCAATAGTCACTGATGGTGCCGTAGATGAGGTTGATGCGGTTGAAGAAGTCCACGACGTGCACGGCCACCCAGTCGTTCTGCTCCTCGCCCGGCGGCAGCTGCACGGCCACCTTCAAGTCCAGGCCGGCGTTGAGCGAGGCCTGGGCCTTCTTGTGCAGCTCAAAGCGCTGCGTGCCCGGCTCGAACTTGCGCTTGGGCCGGAAGGTTTTGTCTTTATTGAACACCTGCTTTAAAGCGTGGGACATTTTCCTTCTCTCGTGTCTCTTCCAGGCCCGCAGCGGTGACAGCCGGAGGCGCGGCCGCTTCCCGGGGCAGGGCTGGGGCGACTCTGATCTTCACAGAAACCTCCCTCTGCTCATCTGGTCCTGATCTGCAACACAGCACAGAAGGGCAGCGATTAGGAGCAGCTCTCTCAACAGGAAGCCTTGTCTAAATCCCATAGGAAGAGATCTGGGATGCCATCTGGGCCCTCGCCCCACATCTGAGAAGGGGGGGAGGCCACGGCAGCTTTCCTTCCTCCCCCTTCCCTTCCCCGGCTGGAGCAGAGGGGAGGGAGGCTGCAGGGGTGACCTGGGCTGAACAGAGTCACCTCCTGACCTGCTCCATGTGGGAATGAGGGAACAGGCCCCACAGCCACGGGAGGGGGCTGCCACTCACCCCAACAGCAGGAGACCCCAATCCTGCAGAAATGCCACCACCTGCTTGGCTCACACGCACTGACAAAGAAGGGCAAAACCGGCTGGGCTTCACCCAGATCCCATTTTCTCCTCTGCATTCCCCCTTTGGGAACAAGGCCAGGCCGGGTCATGCCAGCCCACAGCACAGCGCAGAGCTGCTGCCAGACAGCCCCCACCAAACCAGCCACTGAAAGTCAGAGACAGGAACCAAGGGGTGCAGGGCAAGGAGAAGAAGAAGACACAGCTCAGGCACCCGGAAAGCAAATATCCTGAAATAACACCAGCCCTGAGAGCAGCCACTGCCTCTTCTGCAGGTGCACACAGACCATAAACTTATTTCCCATTTCAGTTTAGCTCCGTTTACAAGTTGAAAACTGGAAGATGAGGGAAAGCTCATCTTCCTCTTCCAGACTGTAGAAAAGAATCAGCTCCAAGAGTGAGACACAAGTTGAGATCTGAAGGGATGGTGAAGAGAAACACAGCTCTGTTTATCTGTAGCTAATTATACCTTCTTTGTTCCCACATTCAGCCCCTCACAGAGTTTGTGCCAGGCTGCTCTTTGAAAAGGCTTAAGGCAGAAAGCTTTGTGTACCAAAAATATTTTTTTACGTGTGCTGGACAGAGAAATGAATAAAGTCACAGAAAATAAGCTTATGCCTTATATAGCATAAATAAGTTTCCAAAATTCCATAAGCAAGCAAGCAAAAAAAAAAACCTCCACCCTTTCCCCAAGCAGAATTTACTTAGATTTACATGAGGCCACAGTGTTGTTCCAATAGGTAAACAGTGTCCTCAAATGCTGGCAAGCACACCCCAAACTCAAGGTCATGCCTACCACGGCTGCAATCGAGCCCGACTCCAACAGATGCTGCAGTGCTAATCAGCAGTTCTTCTCTGGAGAAAGATTAAAAAGCTTTAAAGCCAAGGCCTCTTGTTTCCTATTTAATTACAGTGAGGAAGAAACCCCAAACCACTCCAGTTCACCCCACTAAGAACAGGCTCAACACTTCCTGCGGGAATGGGCTCAGTAACCTCTTCCATGCAGGGGCCGAGAGATCCAAACCCCAACATGGGCTACAATGTGTTGGGAGAAACCCTAAAAGCATTTTGACGTGGTTCAGTGAGATCCACCATGGGCTGAGAGGTGAATCCAGAGCAGACATGTCATCATGGAACGGTTGGGGTTGGGAGGAACCTTAAGGTTGCAACTCCCTGCCATGGGCAGGGACACCTTTGGTGTACAGGGACACCTTTCACTAGACCAGATTGCTCCAAGCCCCATCCAACCTGGCCTTCCTGCTGCCCAAACAGCTGCTGGGATCCCGTGAGCCATCTCAGGGGAGGCAAACCCAGCACAAACCCCTGGCAGACGTGTCCTTTAGAGCGTGATCCCGCCCCAGACGTGACAGAGGAAGAAGTGAAGGGTGTGGAGAGACAGCTGAGCAGTGCTGGTTACCAGGAGCTGTGTCACAGCTGGCCACATCCTGTGGCAGAGCTGGAAGCTCCAGGGACTGTGCCCACCCCAAACTGAGGCACAGCCCCTGTGGAACCAGCAACATGGGCAGCAAGTGCTGAGGCTGCTGCTACTTCCAGCAGAAAGTGCAGAGAAGCACATGTGATGAGTTCACCGCACTGGAGATGGAGGAAAACACATCCTCTCACACAAGAAATCACAAAGCAGCAGCAGCACCGCCCTCCACACGGCTCCCTGGAGCACCCACAGCATCCCTGGTGCAGTGTGACTCCATCCCTGCTTCGTTTCTGGAGGATCTGCAGTGCAGGGCCCAGCATGGATGTGGATGCAGTAAAACCCCAAGGGTAAAACTAAACATTCCCTGGCTTTGGCCGCACATATCAAGAAACAAACACTAACCATTTTTCTCACCTGAGCAGGATGGAAAGACTTTTCACAGAATCCCAGAATATCCTGAGCTGGAAGGGACCCCCAGGGATCATCAGCCCAGCCCCTGTCCCTGCACAGAGCCCCAGCACTCCCACCCTGAGCATCCCTGGCAGCGCTGTCCAAACGCTCCTGCAGCTCTGGCAGCCTCGGGGCCGGGACCATTCCCTGGGGAGCCTGGGCAGTGCCAGCAGCCTCGGGAGGGGGGAAGAACCTTTCCCTGAGCTCCATGCCCAGCCCTGACACAGCTCCAGCCCTTCCTGGGCTCCTGTCCCTGGGCCAGAGCAGAGCTCAGCCCCTGCCCCTGGGCCTCCCCTCGGGAGGAGCTGCAGCCCCCGAGGAGCCTCCCCTCNTCACTTCCCAGCCCTCACATTTATCAGGGTCTCTGTGCAGGTTGGTTTACTTGATGTTGAGGCAGTACTCGTCCTACAAACAAATTCCTGATCCTACAGAGACATCATCCCTGAGAACTGGGGAGCTCAATACAGCAGCAATTGTCTCTCAGACGATTCAACATCTGTGTGAAGCATTAGCAAAATGAGTAGCTGAGACATCAAGCAGATGCAGCCTATTTAATTATTGTCTTTGACTGCAATGAGCTAAAAGAAACATTTAGCTCTAGGAAAAAAAAAAAAAAGAAAAAAAAAAAAAGAGGCACAGAGACCAAAGCATCCCTGACATTGCTTGGAGATGATATCATCTGTACAACACCTACTTCCACGGGCAGGAGTCACAGCTGACACCACCCCCGCACACAAGGGAAAGGAAAGGTTAGAAACAATTGGGAAATGGGACATGCAAAGCAGCTGGATGGTATCTGCAAGCTTTAAAGGTGAGGGGAAAAACCACTCCCCCTCCAAACAAACCTCAGTACATATTTTTGCCTCCTCCTTTCAGCCAGCCAAGTTCACAGCAGACGTCACTGGTGGCCCAAGAGGACCTTGGCCATCGCTTGGGATCACAGAGCCCATGACCCCTGTGGGCTGCCTGGGGCACAAACACACCTCCAGCTTATCCCAAGGACACAGGAGGAGCAGCTCCCTACTGTGCTGGACCTGCCTGCCCAGGGGTCTCAAGGCCTGGCCCTGCCTTCCCCTCCCAACCCAAAAGCTCCTTTTCTCTGCCTCCCTGCTTGTGCAGCTCCAGTCCTGCGCTGATTTTGCTGCCAGGGCTTGTTGGCATTGTCCTGCCACTCCTCTTCCCTTGCCAGGAATGGTGGACCATCAGGAGCTGCCTTGCTTTAACACCAGGTTCTGGGCAGAGCAAGATTAGGCGGCTGCTTCCCAACTCTTAGCCACTTGTAAAAAAGGCAGCTCAGAGTCTGGAAAAGGGAAGAGTCACCTCCTCCAAAACACCAGGAAACTGCCTCCCCTTGTGCCCTGCTGCAGCCATCCGGAGGTTTTCCAGGAGCCAGCAGAGTTCCCTACAGATCCTGCCCTCCCTACGAAGGCAGAACGGCCCAAAAAGGACTCCGGGAGTCCCATGACTGCTCCATCAGTGCCAGCCCCAGCAGCACTCCATGCTTCCCTCCGCTGCCAACACTGCACAGGGGTTTAACAACAGCCAGAGAAAACCAGCAAGGCAGCAGTCAGCAAGCTCCTACCTGTGTTCCTGGCCTCAGCAGGTCACTCCTGCAGGGGGCTCAGCCCTGCTCTGCACCCTCTGTCAGTGCTGGCAGGCGCCGAGGCTGAGCTTCCTTTTTCAAAAGAGGGGAAAAAAACCTCCCCGTTTGTTTCATGGGCGGCCACAACCCCGAGGCTCCGCAGCTGGGGAGGGGACAGACACGAGGCCACCTCCCTCCTCCGTGACCCCAGTGCCGGGCCGGCCACATCCTGCTCCTCTGGTGAAACAGCCCTTCAGCGAGCAGGGCAGCTCTTCAAATCAGGGATCTCTCCAGTTTCCTGGCCTCTTGAATCCGAGTTCAGCTGCTTGTAACCCTTGGGTGGGGAGCCTGTGACAGCCACCGCGTCCCCAGAGCTCCCCAGGAGAGAGGAGCCACGATCCTGCTTCCCCCCGAGCCATTGCCAGGGCCCTTAATGCCAGGCCAGACTTCCCAACACAGATCACAAAACACCCCTGATAAAGCAGCCCTGATAAAGGTATTTTTGATGCACTGAGCATTTCAAGTGAAAACCTGAATTTACAGAGTGAGAAAAGAGAAGAAAAGCAGCTTCAAACAGGCAACTTGCACAAAACAGCCAAGACGGACGCACACGCACATTTTTTCCATAATTCCAACCCCCTCCTTTCACAAATCCCTTCCCGTGGCCACTCTACACTAGCTCAGTGTCTCGGGACAGGATGATCCTGGTTTTCTCCCATCAAAGGAGAGATTTTACTACAGAGAGCAGGGACCAGAACAATCCTGGCAGCCACACTGCTCTAATGGCAGCCAGTTTCTGCGCCACCAGAGCCAGTCTGGCAACAAACAAGGGCTTGTCTTCCCGGGACGAGACTTCCAGCTGCTCTTTTGAATGGATTTGCGATATGAGGAGCGAAGGTCTGCCTCGTGCTTACCTCGGGCAGGGCAGGGCAGGGCGAGGAGGGCTCCGTGCGGCTGGAAGGCACCTCTGGCCATTCATAATCCCGGCCAGCCGGCACTTCCACGTCAGCCGCTTCCTGTCTGGCACTGACTCCAGCCTCCCGGCCCAGGCAGCTGCCAATGTTTTCCCAAAAGCTAATCCTTCCCCTCTGCGAGCTCCGTCTTTCCTCGCGCAGGATCGCTCCGTGTTGCTGCAGGAGAGCTGAGCCACGGCCGTTCCCTTCGGCGTTGCCTTCCCCGCTCGGCCCCGGCAGCTGAAGCTGCTCAGAAGTTTCTGGAGAAAGAGCAGCTCCACCCGGCCCAGCTGCACCTCCAGCCCCAGCCCAGGCACTCACCAGCCCCACTTCGTTCTGCTGCTCTGCAGGACAACATCCACATTTTTCTTTGAGAAAGTGCTTTAGCAGCAGCCTTTGCAAGCAAATCTGAACAGGGGCACATGGAAGTGCTGAATTCCCAAGGCAAACAAAGGGCCTTTTGTCTTTGACCAGAGTCAGCTTTAGGAAGGTCCTGCCGGCTGCCACCCCCAGGCCCTGCTATTCCAATCTGTTGCACAATTTGGAAATTCCCAAGTAAGGCTTAAAAAAGGCAGCTCACATCTCCCGGGACTTCCCACATCTCCAGGCCCTTCCTGGAAAGAAGGTGGCTTAGGGGAAGGGAAGAGGTTGGTTTAGGAACAGGACAGGCTCTTTACACATGGAGAGGCAGAGCCCATCTGCAAGGCTACACGCATGAGAAAAGGAAAAAGCATAACAGAAGACGAAAATAGTTTTCCTGAGCTTTAACTGGCATCTCCTTTGCCCCTGCAAGGCCAAGCATTCCAGACAATCCTAATGTCGAGTTAGTTTATGGAATAAAGGAAAAGCCCAGTTAAATTAAGCTGTACCTGGGACAGCAGAGGACTCACCAGAGGCGAGGGGAGCTCTGGCAGAGCCCCTCAAGAGCTGCAGGTGGGAATGCTGCTGCTTGGAGCAGAGAGCCCAGGTCACCGCAGCGAGACACCAGCATCCATCCCAGGCAGATGGATGAACAGGGAGTTTATCTCTTGGCTTCAAGCTCAGGATTTACATTCAGAGCACGGGCAGGGACAGGAGGGACGTTACGGGTGACACTGCTCACACCCCGCACGGATGCTGAGGGAGGGCAGGTGAGGCAGGAGTGCTGAGGAGCCTGGAAAACGCAGTCTGGCAAGGGAGAGGGAAGGCAAGAACCCCAAATTCCCAGTGTCGTTTGTCCCCCTGGCCTTCCTCCCCACAGCCACAGAGGGAGAAAAGCCACATGAGAAAGTAAGCTGTGTAAAAGGTCCCCTCCTGCTTCCCTCCCCGGAGGGGAAGGTCAGGCAGCAGATGCTGCGATTTCCAACTGTTCCCGTGGAACAGCAGCGACTGCAGGGAGCCCCACGGAGCCCCGCGTGTCACTGACTCGGGGCCAGCCCTGCTGCCTCTTACGTGCCATGTGCACGCATTGCAATGTCAGAGCCCGCTGCTGGCCCGTTTCCAGGGCCCCAGCCGGGACGGCTGCGTGTGCGGGCACAGCTAATCCGCCGCGGGCCGCGCAGGGCTGCGCTGAGCTGACAAGCTGGGTCACGACTCCGGCACACGGGCGAGCTGCACACACAAGTACTTCCAGGGCAGAGCACGGCCGCTGACGGCACGGCAGGAGCAGCTCCCTCTGCTCCGTCGGGGAGGCCTCTCGCTGTCCCCACTGCAGGGCTGGAAGGGCAGGGTGGTGTTTAGGAAGTCCCAGCCCAGCTGCTCGTCTCTCCCTGCTTGTGCAGGCTCTGTACTGTCCTCAGTGGACAGGGACAGGGATATTTCTGGGACCACAGCAGTTTCATTTCCTCTATCTTTGGGATGTGCCCCCATCCGAGTGAAAGCTAACATCAGTTTGGAGCACAGAATTTGCATTAGGATGATAAAATAACTATGGCACCATTCTGACAGCGGGTTGGGTTCTCAGGAAATGTGGGATCACACCCCAGGGCTGAGCTGGAGCACGAGCTGGCCACACGGCCAGCCTTTCCCAGAGCACGGATAATCCCAGGGACAAACATCCCTTTTCCCCATGTTAATGTCACACGTTGGGATGAATGGCAGGATTGTTTCTTGCTGACAGCAGAGGCCCACGAGGCCTCTCCTGCCCTGGCAGGAGATACAGGAGTAACTCAATCCCTCAGCACAGCTCCAGGCACAGAATGAGCCCCTGGACGTGGAGCTAGAGACCACCCCAACACCAACCACATCACACAGCAGAAGAGAGAAGGAAGCAAAGCTTTCCTTCAAGAACAACAACCCCTAGAGAGGCCTGCAGAAAATACAGAGCCTTTCAGTGCAGCCACAGGGCCAGCTCAGCTCCTGCTCAGCCACAGTCTGGGTGGCTCCAGCTCACCTTTTGTCCCATGAGTCCCTGGAATCACCCCAGGGTCACACATGGGAGTGTCTGGCAGCGTCACCATGGTGGCCTCGTCTTACTCACACTGACCCAGCACCAGCGCTCTGGGACCTCAGCCAGGTTTTCTGGAGGAAGTCAAAGCTGTCAGAGTGTGATGGACTGTTTTGCTCTGGCTTTGCCAACTTGCAAAAGTTGTTGTTTTGCTGGATTTTTTTCTGGCCTTTGCTGCCTCCATCCCTTCTGCTTCATGTACCTGGAGCAACAACCCACCCAATTTCAGCGGGAGCAGAGCAGCACCTCTGCCACACCACCTGCTCCAGAGGGAAGCAGGCAGCAGACCAAAGCAGGCCTCATGGATAACTCTGCCTCCCAGAGGTGTCTGGAAAAAGGATAAAGGTGCAGCCTAAGGTGCACTCCTTACTGACAGTATTAGCAGGGTATTACATATTCCTAAAGATAAGCTGATAAACCAAAGCTGGTTCTGGATCCATTTACAACAGCATTTATGGCTCAAGAACCAGAAAGTACTTCCCTGTTTTACTAAAAATTAAACCTCAGAAATCAAAAGCAATTCCTTTCCCGGACCTGTGGGCAGGACTGGAAATGTTTTGCAATCTCTGTGCTCTGACCCTAGATACTTTCACTAATCACAAGGGACATTTTCATTAGCGTGGCCATGGAGATCCCAGGCCCTCAGAGGAGCAGGAGTGACCGAGCACAGCACAGATCTGGATCTGGACAGCTCAACCCACAAAATGGGACTAAGTCACCCCATTCCAGTGCAGGGGGTACTTTTCACCCCATCAATAGAAGGGCCACGTCAGATGTGCACAAGGAAGCAGCTGGCAAACAGCTCCAGAGGCAGCTGAAGTGAAGCAGGACAACTTTGCTCAGGATGCTGAGTATACTCCAAGCTCCCCAAGCCTTGGCCAAGCAGATGGGAGAGCCCATTTCCACACCTGATGATGGCACAGGTGACAGTGTCACCTGTCAATAGAGCATCCCAAGAGCTGCAAGGTGAGCCAGGCACAGGGAACAGGCTCCCTGCCAAGTACCTGCACTCAGCTCCTTGCTAGAAACCAAGAGCTCCAGGGTTTGCCACGGTTGGCAAGAATTGCCAGTGCTCCTCTCCCTCTTTCTGGGGATTCTGAAGAGTCACAAGCTCATCCCACGTTCATGTCACAGTAAGTGACTAAGGCAGAAAGTGAATCTGAAACATGGGCTACACAGTCCAGGGATCAGCAACAGAAAAACAGGGAGCTGGATGTGAGCCTGACGTTGGGAAAGGAAGCAGAGTGCAAGGACAAAGCCCTGGGGACTGTGATAAACAGGTGGCTGGGGAAGTTTCACATCTCCCAGCAAAATCCCACCCTGCCCTGCAACTCGGCAGAAGATTCCCAGACCAGAAAGGGGCTTTAAACAAAAGGATGGAAATCCACCAAGCGGGCCACTCTGCAGCTCCAAGCTCTAGGGAGAAGGGAATCCTGCCTTTCACCAGCATTGACAGAAATGCTTTTCCCAAGTATCTGCGCTGGACAACTCCAGATCCCCTGTCCTTTCCCTCCAGAGGACTTCCTGCCCTTTCCTTTTGCCTGCCCTTCTCACAGGGCTTTCTTTGAAGGAGCTGATCTCACTGTGCCGCAGATCAGAGCGGAGGCCGCTCTGTAAGATCAGGATTCCTGAGCCCACAGCAAGAGACAGAAGCAGAGCACGAGCTTGCTTTCAACTTCTCCTGACAAGTCCTCCCTCGTGACAGCTGAGCCGTGGCTCACCATGACCTGAAAAAAATGGAAAATTCCCCATTCCTCGACCACTTTAGAGACTGAGAGGTTCGAGCTTCGGGACTATGCCTTTACCTATTGCAGATGGGCTTGAGAAAGTCAGGAGGGAGAGGCGGGATAAAATAGGGAAGTTGCAAGCTCTAACTTCACACTTGTGCCACCAACCCTCTTTCTCTCTGCGATGTTATTTTTTTTTCCTCGTTAAGAATTTTTCGGTCGCTCACGAATCCCGCACCAGGTCCGTCCCTTCCCCGACCCCCGCGAAGGGAGGAGGCCGTGCCCAGCAGCCAGGGCTCTGCTCGGGGATGTCCCATCCGAGGGGTTTCTCCTCCGGGCCGGGCCAGCACAGATCCAAGCTCCGAGCCCAGCTCCGACCCGACCCATCCCCGCCCNNNNGCTCCCGCCGAGCCGCAGCGCTCCCCGCCCGCCGCGCTCCCGCCGCGCCGCCCGCGCCGGCGCTACTTCCTCTTAAAGGGGCCGCCCCCACCCGCGCCGGGCCCGCCCACCGGGGAGGGGGGGAAGGCGATGGTGATGGTGGGAGGGGGGACAGTTCGTGTTTTATCGTATTTTAAAAATTTTATTCTATTATTTTATTCTATTTTAATACTTTATTCCACTTATCTGAATTCCTTTTATTCTGTTTTGTTTTTCTTTTGTTCTGTTTTCTTTAATTTTTAAATTTTATTTTCTACTTTGTTTTGTTTTCTATTTTATCCTTATTTTATCTCCTATTTAATCTTGTTTTTATTTCCCATTTTATTTTTATTCTAATTTTCTATTCGCATTTGTTTTCAATTTTCTTTTATTATGTTTTCTGCTGCTTTATTATTTACTTTAATTCTATTTATTTATTTTCCCAATTGTATTTATTTTTCTTTTTATTCCGTTCCAGTTATTTCCCTCCCTTCCATTTTATTTATTCTCTTCTATTCTGTTTTATTTATTTTTATTTTCCCAATTTATCCTGTTCCGTTTGTGTTTTCGGGAGCAAGGATGCTCAGGGGCAGCAGCAGCAGAAAACATAAAAGACTCTGCCCCGTCCAACGGGGGCAGCCGCAGGGACTTGCCCAGAACTCAGCTTCATGGCCGCAAAAAGAAGTGGCCACAAGCAGCTCCCGGTTCAAAGGGAACTGCTCACAGAGGTCAGGCTGGGGAAAGTCAAACCTCTGGGAAACCCCTGGGAAGCCCAAAACCAAAGCTGAGCCAGAACCTGCAGAGCTCCTTCCCCACGAGGGCTTTTCCAACGCCCCAGCAGCTCTGGCTGGAGCTGGAGTTCTCCAGCCCCGGTGCCCGCAGGCTTTGCAGAGCCTGTCCGCAGCCCTGGGGCGCTCACAGCTCCGGCCCGCAGCCCTGGGGCGCTCACAGCTCCGGCCCGCAGCCCAATTTCCCGTCCGGAGCCCTGGGGTGCTCACAGCTCCGACCCGCAGCCCTGGGGTGCTCACAGCTCCGGCACACAGCCCAATTCCCCGTCCGGAGCCCTGGGGTGCTCACAGCTCCGGCCCGCAGCCCTGGGGTGCTCACAGCTCCGGCCCGCAGCCCTGGGGTGCTCTTAGCTCCGGCCCGGAGCCCTGGGGTGCTCACAGCTCCAGCCCGCAGCCCAGTTTCCCCGCGGCTGTTCGCAGCCCCTCCCCAGCCCAGCCGGCCACAGACCCGGGTGTGAAGCTCCAGCTCGCCGGGGGCTGCCGGGCTCCCTCCGTGGAGCAGGAACCTGGGTGCCAGGGGCGTGGGCAACTGCGGGTCACAGAACCACGGCAGGGAGGGTGGGAGGCACCCCCGGAGCGCTGCAGGTGCTCCAAGCAGCACTGTGTCCAGATGGCTCCTGAGGATCTCCAGGAAAGGTGACTCCAGCACCTGTCTGGGGAGCGAGCCTGGGCTCAGTCAGGCGCAGGGCAAAGTTCTCCCCCTGCGCAGGTGGAAGTTCCTGGGTTCCAGTTTCTTCCATTACCTCTGGTCCTGTTGCTTGCCCCTGGCCTCCGATAGCTCCAGGCTCTTTATAAAGTATATACCCAAGCTTATAATATATATGTTGTCTATATCTGTATCCATCTTTGCTCCTCTCTCTGTCCCAGCTCCCACAACCTTTCCTCACAGGAGATTCTCCATCCCCTCATCATGCTCACAGCCCTGCCCAGGCCCCATGACGCCAGCAGGAGCCCAGAACTGGACACAGCACTGCTGACAGGGCAGGACCAGCTCCTGGCCCCTCCAACTCAGCTCCTAGGGCTCGTTTAACTCTTGAGGTTTGCTCCAAGCATTTCCTGGCTTGGGGTTTGCTTTTGTTTTGTGCAGTCCACGCCATGGCAGGGCCCTGTGGGAGTGCAGTACTGAGAGCAGAGGACCTGGGTCCTTCCTAGGCAGTGTCTGCCAGCAATGGGGCCAACGTTACTGGGCAATTCCCAGTGCAGAACTGGCGGCTCCTGACTCTCAGCCCCAGAGATTTTCTGTCCCCAGAGGATTCTCACAGGTTCTGGTGTGACTGGAAACCACTGGGGCAGCAGCCAAGCCAAGGCCTCGTTCCTGCTGTGGCAGACAAGGCCTTAATCCTCGTCTCAATGTCACCACGTTTGTCACAAATTGCACTGAAGGCCAAGAGGAAGCAACAGCAGGGGCTGATTCCGGCCTCAGTCAAACCAGAGCTCCCATTTTTCCAAGTGTTGGGTTTTAGCTGCAATCATGATCCAAAAAATAAAACAATTAATGGAGATTTAACTGAGATAGTCTGAATTATTTTTTCCTGTACTTTCAGTGTTAGTGACAGCTGCTGTTGGCAAAACTGAAACTGCCTTTCAAAGGAATCCCCTACTTCCTTTTGGAAGGAGATTTCTCTTACCTCCACTGAAGATACGTTGTTCAGCCCTGGGGTAAATCCATGCCTTGGTTTTGGGTCCATCCAAACTGGAATGGTCTTATGAAAGGACCATTTACAAAGCCAAAAATTTAACTTTGTTTTGAAAGTTTATTGGATCATCATCTTGACACAAAATCATTGAGGCAGCTTGTGGTATGTTGTTGTCTTTTTCTTCTTTTTTTCTTTTTTTTTTCCAGGGAATGTTGATAGCAAATAAATTTGTGAATGTAACACATCATACAGTTTCAAAAGTCTAGAATCACTGCACAGGATTCTGTAAGAGACTCTACATGCTAAAGTGACAGTTTTCATCCATGAATTAAAAAACCCAAACACTAATTGAGGAACATTATCCTTTAAGACAATTTTAATATGTTCAGTTTCTAATACACAACTGGCTAACCAAGGGAGGCTGACCAAAACCAAACCCTCCACGTCCTGGCAGCGCGGTCGGACACGGAGCTGGGCCTGGCAAGGAACCCAGAGCACCAGAGCAGAGCCTTTGCCAAAATACCTCCTGTGGGAAGAGTGTAAAGAGCACAAGACACGCGTAAAGTACAGGACATCACCCAAGGGATAAGATCAACACTTTATCCTGCTCCCTGCAGAGGGGTTTGGTGTTTTAGGAGTGGTGGTGGTGTTGGAGACATGCAGACCCAGCCAGCTCCTCCCTGGGCACCTTTTTGGAGCAATCAAGTGCCCCTGACCTGCGCCTTGAAGCAAAACCGTTCCACAGAGTTTTGCTCGCTGGGTGTGGAACAGCGAGGAAAGAAATGGAGCAGGGGGAATAAAAAACAATTTGAAAGTAAGGGATGTTGGAGAAGGACATCAACTGAGCATCTCTGCAGGACACCGTGACATCCCTTTCCTGTCAGTGACTCCACAAGATTCCAACAGTGCAGAATGGGCACTTCCCAGACTCTCCTTTCTTCCCTCTAAAGCAACTGCTACAGTGCCAAATCTACAGCTCCTCAGCCCCCTCCCCATCCTGCACCCTGGCAGAGAGAGGGGATCCTCATCCCTCCTTCCTGCATCTGGGACAGGGGCTCCCAACCCATCCCTCCCTCCTGCACCCCAGGGAGGACTCTGCCACTTGTGCTGCCAAATCTGCTCTCACTGCTGCAAGGGCAGGGCCGAGGAACACTGAGGGGACACAGAGACAGAATGACCCTGCTGGTCTCAGGGCCCAGAGGAAGGACATGGACCTGCACACAAGGGGCTGCACCCATGGCTGTTTCTCTAACCTGGTAATGGTCAACCTCAGCTGGTGAGCAAAAGGATAAAAAAGCAGGAACAGACCCCTTTGGATTTCCAGTTTCTTGCTACAGCTTAACTGTTCAGGAATGTGAAATTGAAGTGGACTCATAAAACACATCAGCAGAGACAGCTCGAAGGGGAGAGGCCTGACAGACTCCGTGTGTGGGGCAGTCGAGGGGAGCACAGACCCAAACAGTAACACTTCCAGCCCGTTTCACACTCGACTCTTCCAGCTGTCACTAAAAGAAGGTTAAGGCTCAAGGCAACTACTATAAACAGAAACTCAAACATCCCAGTTCCCACAGGGCTCCTTTGGATTAGCTCGAGGAGATAGAGGATGTTTATATGCTGATCACAATAGATCTTGAGATAATAATAAATCATATATATAAAAAAAAAAAAACCAAAAAGAGGCCTTCTGGTCCAGCACCAGCCTCTGCTAGAAATATACATCAACTACAGCAGCCCTGAAGACATATTTCATGGCTAAGGATTAAGTCAACCTTCCCTGGCGTAAGCACAAGCAACAAACTGTGCTACTGTTGATAAAGTCCTGCTCAGTCCCCGTCCCACACAGATGAAAGTCATGGGATCATCATGAGCTG
>VWZN01017959.1:113882-140427 GCA_013396955.1 Regulus satrapa | reverse complement strand
GGGCTAGAAAGGGTTAACACCACAGTTTGTAAAAAGTTCTGAAAATAAAAAGGTAACATACAACCTTAAAATGTCTAAACTGCAACCAATGGTGGAGTTAACTGAAAGCACGTGCCCCAGGGTAGTACATGCGTACGAGGGAGAAACTTAACACTTGGGTCTGCTCGTCTTTACACGCTGGGTGTGTTTCTTGTCGTTGGAATATCTGATAAGGAATATTCAGCACTTGGACAATGTCTCTTTCATCTCATCCAACAAGTTGCTAAGCAGGGTAGAATCATTACATTTCCCATCTATGGATACAGAGTTCTCTCCCTTGGAAAGGAAAAAAAAAAAAAGGAAAAATCCATTAGCTCCTCTTCCAAGTGGGGATAAATGTGTTCCCAGCCAAACTCAGGGATGGGAAAGAGGCAGAAGGCAGGGAAGGCTCCAGGTTTAGCTTCTCTCAGGGGTTACAATGCTCTCACCTTTTTTACCAGTAGGCAGACATGATGGCCTTGGATAGAACGGCTGTACATGGATGCACACGAATCAACGCGTTCCACAACTGCAGGGAAACAGCAATTTCATTTCATTCAATTCAATTTTAATTCAAGTCTTGCTTCCCCTGGAGAGCAACCATTGCTCTGCCTGGCCTTGAGGAACAGAGGCTTCTACAGAGGGGAGGAGGAAGTCAGGGTTAAGATGTGCCTGGTTCCTCCTGGCTTCTCTCTGGGATATTTCACAATAATGAGGTGAGTAATTTGTCTCCTAAGCCACAAATGTTCTGTGGCAAAAACACTACTCAGAATGTAGATTTCCTCCCCAGAAATACTTCCAGTGAGGCAACGTCTAATGCAAACACCAGAGCATGATGAAACGGCCAATTGTTTTGCTTCAGCCAGTGCTTGTGCTTTGCTTAATAAACCCAAACCTGACTAGCTGGGGCTCTCCCTCACTGAAATGAAGCACTGGGGAAGGAGTTTGAAGCCCTGCAGATCGAACCCACCCTGGAGAGAACAGTTCCAGCCTGAACTCCATAGCAGCTGCTCCCATGATACCTGTCACATGGCTCACTGGGCTGCAGGAATTCCACTGGGACACAAGAAGAATTCATTTTGAAGAACACTGCATGCTTTGAGTGTTGCAAAACTGGAGAAAACTCTCCCAAATGTATTCAGTCTGGACATCACCTGCTCCTCTGATTGCTGAGCCCATGGAGTGTTGTGCTCACCAAGCACAGCAGAGATTTTAGAATACGGAATTCTGCAGAAGGTTCTGCATCAAGGAAGACTCACCTGAAAAATGATGATGAAAACAGATCTTTGCCAGTAGATGTTGGAAAGAAATGCTAATTCCATCTACTTTAATAGAACTCATGTGCAGATCTCCAGACTCTAGGAGCTTGGCAAAAGCATCACTGCAGAACAGGAAGGAAAGTAAATGTTTTATTAGAAATGCAAGTGAAATCTGTCTCATCAGCCCCACGAAACACGTCAGCATACAGAAGCTGAAGTGCTACCAAGCTCTAGGAAAATGGATTTACAGCAAATACGGAAGCCATGCTCCAGAGTCCACTGGAGCAACTTGTGCCCTCTTGCTGCCAGAGCTGCCTCTGCCAGCCTGCAGGGCACAGAGCTCCCTCTGCAGAGCCACTTGAAACAGGTCACTGAACATATCTGAGCAGTCACCCCTTCCAGAGCCACTGGCTCCAGGCCTTGGGAGCAGGCAGAGCTCAGCCTGCCAGGGGCAGCCCAGGCACTCACCTGTAGCAAGGCGTCGTGATCAAGTACGAAGCGCAACTGAAGTGCAATTTGAAATCTAGTTTTTCATGGGTTGAACCTTCATCATTCTGCAACAGGGCAAAGGAGAGCAGATGAGTGGGAGCCCTGAGGCAGCAAGAGGAGGAACCACCCCCACCCACCACACAGGTGCTGGCGAGGAGCTGAGGGCTGAGCTCCCTCTGAAATAGCCTGGCTGGGCCTGAAGGATCAGTTTGAGAACCATCCCACCACAACATCAGCCCACTCAAAGATTTGGGCAGCTGGGTTGATTACATGCACCAACAACAGGTAAGGGACACACCGGGCTGCAGTTCTGCCTGCACTCTGCTGAAATAAACTGAGCAGACTGAGCTTAAACTAACACTTGGAGAAGTGGTTTTACAGTTCGTTATTTCCTGAGCAAAATAATAAATTAATAGTTCCCAGATTCTTAGATACTAAAATAGGACTAGCATGCTATTTTTAAGAAATCCTTAAAATAGAGATAATGGCTGAGTCAGGAGTAGCCACAACTGTCTCCATTAATTTCCTTCGAGCTGCTCATACATCTCTCTCATTAATAACTGTACTGAAATAACATCAGAGACCTACAGTCTTATCCAGCTCAATACCTATTAAACAATGCCTTCCGCTGACTCTTCGTCTGGGTTTCCACTCTTAGTAACTGCATCGAATTCTTATTTTTGTTTTCCAGCCTTGTACCAGGCTGCAGTGCCCAAGTGAGATGAGAAGGAACAGACCCTGGTTCCTGCTCTGCCCTCCCCAGCAGATCAGTGAGAGTTTCTAGCTGACAATGTGGCACATGTTCCAGCCTGCCTTGCTCACACACTGCCAGGAATGACAATCTAGGACGTGCTGACGCAGGATTGGGGGCACTCTTTGCACAAGATGTCATGTGAAAATGTTCTTCACAGAATGGGCTGGTGCAGCAGGGATGAAATGATGCCTAAAAAAAGCTCGAGAGCAGAGCTTCCCACCCGAGTCCAGCTCCCTGACGCAGTTCCCAAGGAAGCAGATGCAGTTGAGAGCTGCACTTACTTTGACTATAAAGGACAGTGTTCCTTTTAACTTCTGAGCCATAACAATACTCTGAAGTGTAAACACAAACTGGGCTTCATTAGAGATTCCTAGTGTGAAGAGAGGAGAGGGAAAAGTCAGGTCAGAACATGGTTTCCAGTATTCTAAGTAATGGTTAGAATAAACTGACTTATGTGCAGACTGTTTTTGAACCATGTTTGAAATTCTTAGAGTTGGAGGAGAGTTCTACACAACTGCTGTGGTGAGTCACCAATGTTACAGCACTTGGGTCTCTCAGAAGCAGCAATGGGAGTTGGCATTTGGTGGAGGTCATTTAGTAAGTCCCTCAGCAAAATGTCACATATTTAAACTATTTGCATAACTGGAATTATATTATAAACATCTCAGAATAGCTTTCAGAGCTAATTTGCATTCTAATGTTTCTATGTTTTTCTTTTAATTTACAAGTCTGTGTCAAGAGCTGCCTCATACAGATTTAAAACCAAATCCAACACCCCACTGCTTTTCATGGGGGATTGAAAAGCACCCTAAGGCCACTCCAGCCCTCTGTGAGCTATTTCAGGATTCAAATTAACTCCTCAGTGAAGGAAGGGAAATTCAGGGAAGTTCACTGATTTGACTGTACTACTGTGCTCTGTACAAAACCATTATCCTTCATTTCTGTGCTTAATACTTCTGGAGGGCTCAGCTCCCCTCCTTATCACAAGCCTTCACTGCAAAAGGCCTCTGCCATTCAAAAAGTGGGACAAGAGCTCCAGAATAAATCCAGAGTAGATTCTAAGCTTCACAAACCTATTACCTTGTTTCATTTATAATCTCATAGCAAACACATCAGGAATTCTGGATTCCTGTAGTCAAAGGTGTGCCAGCCTGCAGGCACCTGGAAAAGGAACTCAAGACAAGTGGACTCCCAGCCCTAGATTAAGGCTCTGCTCTTGCTGTGCAGAACCACCTGCATTACAGCCACACTGGAAGAAGGTTTATCCTCTCCAGGGAACTGTGGGAAAGCCCAGCAACACCCGGGCAGAGATGTTTTTCTGGAAAACAGCAAGGAGTTCAAGCAGCTCTTCCCACAGGAGGGCAGTGCAGGGCCAGCCACACTCCAAGAGCCCTGTGAAAAGCTGTGCATACCAGGGGGCAGCTGGAAGGGCACAGGTATCCCATCATGTACTGATGATCCTTCTGGTCGGAGCATTTTAGTGTTGAGAGAGTCCAGGACATTCAGTTCCATGCTCTTAAGGAAGCTAGTGCTTTTGTTCTCAAAGATAACAGACACTGTAACTTGGCTGTCGTTCTGGAGGTTTCCTTGAATATCATAGGTCTGCAAATGAAGGGAAAAGTGTCACAGGAAAGAGTCAGAAATGTCAAGGAACAGAACACAGCACAGGGATAAAACCAGGTTCAAAAGGGAGGTAATTTGGTATAGCTAGAGGATTATGGAAACACTGGTGATTGTGAAAATCTAATTAAACACTAAGGATTGAGAAAATATCACCCAGTACTGGGGGAAACCCAAAGGAAAGCAAATGGAGCTTAGTTATAGTTCTACCTTCTGGGATTGAAACAGTTCTGGAGTTATGTGATGACTACACAAATTCACTCCACCATCCCCAGGGTACTCCTCTCTCAGGGAACAGAGAAAGAGAAGAGTCTGAACAAGCATCCCAAACTCACCATTTTAATGTACGGGTTTTCAGCAAGAAGGCGGTAACTGGACATGGGCTGAAAAACAAGAGAGAAGTCACAGTCCCACCAGAACTAATGACTCTAAAAAGGGCTGGCCTTGTTCTCCCTCCCAACCAGCTGAGCTCTCCTTGTCCCCAGGCCTGGGCACAGCTACTCACTGGTAGTGGCTCATCCTCCAGCGTCCCATTCTGCACCGACTCCGGGGGCTCCTCCTCGCTGTGATGACTCTTCTTTTTGGATTTCTTTTTATCCTTTGATTTCTCTTCTTTCTCTTTCTTGTGCTTTTTCTTCTTATGTTTGGAGGATTTCTAGCAAGAAGAACAAGAAACTACAACAAACCCTTAAAGAAACCCCTGATTTCTAGACATGACCCCTCTACCACACTTCCAACTCCAGACTCCTCGCTCTCTGCACGTCCTAGACTGAGTAAAGTTTCCATTTACTGCAGAACCCAAAACAGAGCCACCATTCATTAAATCCAAAAAGTAATTCCATGTGGAGTCCCAGTAAACCCTGCTCCCAAGCCAGCTGCCCATACCTTATCCCAAAGCAGCCTGGGAACACCACAAGGCCAAATCTCTCCAACTGTCTGGAAGCTCAGCTTTAACTGGGACCTGTCCCTTGGCTCAGGGAACAACCAAACCTCTGAGCACGAGGTGTTCACTGCTCCTCAAGGGTGCAACATCTGCATCAGTCACTGCACTGAGCAGATGCTGTTGGTAATTCCTCTCTGCTGCTTTTAAGGAATTTGAGACAGCAGGAGAACGTGGCTGAAAGGTGACAGCAACTTGACAGAACCACAGAATTGTGAAGGTTGGAAGAGATCCTTAATACCCATCAGGTCCAACTGTCAGCCCAGCACAACCACATCCACCACTAAACCACGTCCACAAGTGCCACATCCACAGGTTTTCTGTGGATGTCCCTGGAACACTTCCAGGGACAGCGAGTCCACCACTGCCCTGGGCAGCCTGTTCCAATGCCTGACAACCCTTTCCATTATAAAAAAACAAAACAACCAAAAAAATCAAAAACCGTTCCTAATATCTCATCTAAGCTTCCCCTGGTGTAACCTGGGGCAGTTTCCTCTTAACTTGAACCACTTACCTTCCCTTCATCCTCCTCTTCCTCATCTTGCGCTTCCCTTTCTTCTTTTTTTACCTCTTGAGATTCAGCCACCACAGAAGTGCCCATTCCAGGCTCGCTCTGAGGAGATGAGCAGAAGGATTCTGACACTAAGAGAAAGCAGCTGGAACAATCCAATCCCACACCAAAAGAAACTCAACAGTGACAACTCTTCACAACTGTTATTTCAGAAATAACATTAGGCTAACATGATATCAAGGCTTTTGTTTTATGCCTCTGAAGCCCAGGAAAATATGATCACCTGAGGACACAATTCAAAAGATTTCCTCCAAGGAATCCATTCCCTTATATTCCTTGTCTCTTCCTCTAGAGTTTCCCATCAAAATTCATGAGAATTTTTCTTTCACACTCCGTCTCTCATGTCTATTAATGTTTCTAGAATCTACCTCATACTGGGAAATAAAACCATACAACTGTATAACATTATACCCATCAATAACAAAATCAACCAAGCCTGAAGCTGCATCGGTGTTTCTACTTCTATTCCTTGATTTGCACAGAATGAGACTGAAGTTTCCCATTACAGTTCTTCTGAACTGGGCAGACACAATATCTCTGCTCCCCAGCAGGAAGCTGAGGAGATGAAGCTGATGTTCCCCTCTGTGCTGCAGCATGACACAGCACTCCTGCACAGCTCACAGGCAAGAAATAACCAGAGAAGTTTCCTCTGATGGGGGAAGATTCCTACCTGTGGCTGGGGCGTGGGAGCAGCTGGTGGAGCAGTGGAGAGCCAGAAATCCAAGTCTTCCCCCTGAATTCCAGGAGAAAAACCCCCCATTATCACTGTTTTTTTATCTTTCTTAAAAGTCAAATTAAAAACCCGACACCCCCAACAACAAGAGAAAACCAAAACAGAAAGATCACAGGACTGGAACATCTGTCCTATGAGGAAGGGCTGGGAGAGCTGGGGATGCTCACCTGGAAGAGAGAAGGCTCCAGAGAGAGCTCAGAGGCCTCTCCAGGGGCTCCAGGAGAGCTGGAGTGGGACTGGGGACAAGGGCTGGAGGGCCAGGAGCCAGGGAATGGCTCCCAGTGCCAGAGGGCAGGGCTGGGTGGGATATTGGGATCCAGGAATTGTTCCCTGGCAGGGTGGGCAGGCCCTGGCCCAGGGTGCCCAGAGCAGCTGGGGCTGCCCCTGGATCCCTGGCAGTGCCCCAGGCCAGGCTGGACACTGGGGCTGGAGCAGCCTGGGACAGTGGGAGGGGTCCCTGCCATGGCAGGGGTGGCACTGGATGGGCTTTAAGGTGCCTTTGGACCCAGTCTGGGACCATTCTGTGACTCTACAAGAACTAAATCAAAACCTGAAGTTCCCATGGAAATGCAGCACTCCAGAGTGCTCCTCATGCAGATGCTGTGATATGTTCAGGAGCAAGCACCCCAAGAAGTTCCACTTCAGTCTCTGAGCACTTCCAAAGCCAGGCCCAGCTGACAGCACCTGCCCAGCACCCCACACCAGGGTGCCCCCAGCCTCCCAAGGGCTGCAGTGCAGGGGGGAAATGCAGCTCTGCAAGGGGTTAACAGGGGGATACTTCAAATCCTGAGAGCAACTGGCAGCTAATGGCATGGTTTATAACTGAAAGGTTCTGGAGTACATGGGAGACAGGATGCAGAACAAATGACACTCACAACATGAGCTGCAGATATTTTGCTAAGGAGTTCCCCACTTGGAGAACAAACAAAATATCAGCAAACTCAGCTTCCACGTGAGCTCTGGCAGATCTGCTGTGTAGGCTGCAGTAAGCTGAATTCTGTTAACTTAGGAGGCTAAGTAAATGTTATTTTTATTAACAGAAATCCTTAAATACCCGCTGCTACAGTTGTAAGAATTTAAGGAAATGAAGGTTGAATGCACTCAGCTGTTTGAACTGTCAAATGCAACTGTTCCTAAGCAACAAACCGAACTCAGCAATAAATAACAGCAGGAGCTAAAATAATGCAAATCTTGGAGAATTACCTTTTTTTCTTCTTCTTCCTCCTCTACCACCTTTTTCTCTTTCTCTTTCTTCTTTCCTTTATCTCTCTCTTTATCTTTATGTTTCTTTTCCTTCTTTTTGGGTTTCTTGCTCTTCTTTTCTACTAGGGGGACTTCTGAGTCTGGTGACTTCAGGGTCTCGACATTCCTGTGTCTCTGCACTGGCAGCTTCTCACTGTCTGCTAAGGGTCTTGAAAAGAAAGAGCCCATTACCTGCTGCAAACAGCCTCCCTCAGCCAGATGACCTGTCCAAGACAAGGTGTGCTTTGTTTTTAGGGAGCTGGGCCCCCAAGCCTGAAATCAGCACATACTTCTATACCTGCAGTCTATTTATGCAACTGCAGACATTGCCCTTGCGGGTGAGGAGTCAGAGGAAACAACTGGAAGGTGACTGAGAGCATGGTCTTGCTGTTTAACCCTTAGAGGTGCCAGCTGGAGGCCTGCAGGCTGAGTAACACCCACAGAGGAACAGCTCCATGGAGTGTTACGCTGCGTTTCCATGGAATCCCTCTCCAAGGAAAAGCAAGGATGTGGAACAGCATTTCCAACAGAGTGCAAATCTGAGCAGTGGAATGCCAGCACAGCTCCAGCAGCCCTTGAAGGGTGTGGGGGTTTGTTGTTCTTAATGAATAGATCAGTCCAATACGGAATTATTCGAAGTCATTTCCATTTTAGTAGTTTGCGCTATGAATTTTTACTCTACTATCACATTCTTTAAGTTACATTTAACTTCAGACACCTGTTTCCAAAAAGCACCAGTAGCAGTTCATATTTACACTGTATCCTAAACCCATTACTTGAGAAAAAACCCAAGAATTTCTCTCATTCTTGCCAAACATTTCCAAAAATCAGCACAAATTTCATCAACTGCATCTTTTTCTATTTCTTAGGTTTTCTTTAAAGTTAATATTCACATCTGCACAGCAAACATCAGTTCAGGAAGATTTCTAATGGCCCAACAGTCTCAATTTTTTTGCTTTTATTGCATTAAGACTTGCATTAGATTGCATTTATTCAGAACCAATTAATTTTTCCCTTTCAGACACTAAGGGAAGATTAAACAGCAAAGAGGCCTCATCTTTTACTATTTCAGATACACCTGCACAGGAACAGCCTTGGTGCTGAAAGCCAGTGACAAAACGGACTCACAAATGTGAGGGTCCATGATTTAACAGTTCTACCACCCTTCAAGGACCTGCACTGTCCAAAATCAATCAACCTGAGAAAGGCCAACACTCAGGAGATATTCTTACCTGGAAGGCTTCCCTGAAACCAGACTGCGTGTGAGCGTGACAGACAGAGCAGTGCAAGCACAGAAAGAAAGAGAGAGGACACAGACATGAGAAACCATGACAGGAGAGCAGAGCACTCATGGCACAGGGGAGGGAATGGATGGAACAATCCAGCAGCCCTGAATGCCTCCTGGAGCACAGCACACCCAGGACCTGCCCTGCTGGGTGTGCCCAGCGCTGGTGAGAATCACCGTGCAGATACAGGGCCTACAGTCAGAAATTTATTTCCTTTCATTCAAAAAAATGAAGTTTCTCAGAAATGGCTTGATTCACTTTTTAAAAATGCTACAACACGTTCTCACAAGGTACTGAGGGGCCCTATAAATTTGGAACTGCAAAGAAAGGCAGAGACTCAAGTATCAGAGGAAGAGAGAGATCCTACACACACCCACATGGGCCTGCACAGTCTTCCAAACTTTACAGGAGGCATCCCTGGATCGTAAATCAGGAATTATTTTTAGCATGGCAATTTTGTAAAACAGCAATTTAAAAAAAATCCAAACCAATCTCCATGTGCAGTACTGAACAGGCCGGTGCTCGTGGTCATGTGGATGCAGGGCTCGAGGTGCTGGCACTGGCACAGCCCCACCGGCCTGGGCACAGGCGTGACACACAGCTCTGTCACATCAGAACAGCACAGCAGTGCAGGGACCACACCAAAGGGCCACAGGGCAGAGGGGTGGGACAGCCTGGGGGCTACTGGTCAGTGATCACAACACAGGCCATGGACACAGCTTCTGAGGGGGACAGATGGACACAGGTCACACTCAATGCAGGTCACAGCCGAGAGACAGAGGGACTCCCAAACCTCAGAGTAACCCACACCTGATCCAGTCACACTGTCTGTGCTTCCAGACTCCTTCAGTCACACTCACACTACATTTAGTGACTCTCTGCCCCTCCCAAACCTCTCTCATAGTCAGGAGTTAAGATTTTATCATCCAAGCTGCAGTGGGAGCCAAAGCTGGATGAGCACCTGAGGATTCATCAAAGCCATGGGGAGAGACTTCAGCCTTTTCCTCTCATGGCCTGTAGTGACTTTGCCTGCTCAGCCCCAGCCCTGCCCTCAGGCATTCCTTCAGCAACTCTGAACAAAACTGCCACTTACTTATCCAGATCTATGTCAAGGGCCTTATAGGGGTCATTGGGATCTTTGTCATCTTCATCACTGGGCAGAGCATTCTGCAGGAGAGGAGAGATAAGAGAGACATCCACTGAGGCAGCAAACCACTGGCAGTTTTCAAACTCAAGCTTAACACCACCCAAACTAAATTTTTTTGAGCCTGTGAACCCTGCACCAGGCCAGCTGCAGTCAGGCATAGTAAGATATAGGAACAATGCACTTCAATGCAGCATATAGTTTCAAGATTAATTTAGAACACAAACTCCTTCTTCATAAACAGCAGGATTTGAATTGCTGCTGTTCGGTTTTGATTAAAGGAAATTTTAGAAACAAATACAGATGACATCATTAGCATCTGCAATTAATTATCATCAGCTGCAAAGCTGCTGACTAGACAGCAAGTTACTGTCAAAGTGAAGCAAGCAGAGCATAACGAATGCTATTTGGACAGTGTTACTTTTAGAGCTGGGATGTACATTGTTTTGTTTGGTTTGATTTTTTTAATAGCTTCAGTGGCATTTTTTGTCTTTTTGTGGGGAGGGAAAAAAAGCAACAACTCTGGAACTGCCACATCACAGACTGGCTGCACTTGTGGGGACAAAAGTCTCTCAAGAGCTGCACACAGATAAATCCCAGACCCCAGCCACAGGAACTGACCTCTGGCATCTCCTCTGTGATGATGTCCACGTGGTGAGCTGGAGCAATGTCCTCCTCACTCTCCGTGTGCAGGGAGTTGTGGCGATGGTGTTTCCCTCTCTTCTCTTTTTTCTGCTTTTTCTTTTTCTTGTCTTTTTCCAGTTTCTGTTTATGCCTTCGCTCTTCTTCCAGTTTCACGTACTGGTCTGACATGGGCATTCCTGGGGAAAGCCAAGCTGCTTTCAGCTGCAGAGCACATGGACTGAGCACTGAAACTCCTCGTCAGGAGCGTGTCCTGCTCCTGCTTCCCAGAGCCAGCCAGACCCAGAGCTCCCTGTGCCTGCACATCACCTCACACAGCCCCCCAAGCACCAGCTTTGCTGTCCACTCCATGTCTCCAGAAACAGGACAGAGGTCAATCCTGCTCCCTGATTCTTGGCTACATGACTGCATTACAAGGAGCTTCCAAACACTGAGATTTTAAGAACTGGTAACATTGCCGCTGTAGTGACAACTTTTGGAAAAAACCCTAAATATTTGCACTTCGAACTCGCCCCTTGCAATCTAAGGCACTTTATCAACAGCTTTCCAGTACTGGATCCAACCACTCCTTAGATACACAACTACTTCTGATAATTGAAACAAGGTATTCAAACAGTATCTCTACTACCATTAGATTCTATTTCATGTCTCCTGATCACCTCCATCACACCTCTAAGATATTTTCAAGGTGACTGCTCCCACACAGAACAGTGGTTCCTCTCCAGGTTACAGACCTGGCTGCACGATATTAATAATCACAGAATTATTTCTAATATTATATTGAAAGGAACTCAGACTGCAAAGTACTATTTTCAAACGTAAATTAAGGACACAAATTTAAGATCCTACTGAAAGTGTGTTCCTTGCCCTTTGAAATCTCAGGTGGAAGTCCTAAGAGGAAATAAGGAAATTTGCTAAACTGAATTTCTTTAATTAACTTTAAAGATTAGCTCTGCTTACCTGGAACTTTTAATGGGACAGAAAGGTCGATCTGGACCACAGGAATATGTTCCACCCCTGGAGTGTCTTGGTATCGCTGGGAAAAGAAAGATTTGTTATGTTCTGAGCACTGCCAGCACAAATTTCTGTAAACAGACACATTACAAAACATCAAGCAGTTCAATCCCTTAAGTGAACATTTTAAAGGATAGGAATGGAACAGCTTGTTGTTAATCCTGTGTGGTAGCTGAGTGTGTTTCAAAGCCAGTTGATAACTATTATAAAGGACTCTACTCTTAGCTACAGCTTTTTAACCCCACTACTGCCCCGAAGAATTATTGCAGCTCTCTGAAGAATTTTTGGTTTGTGTTTTATTGCTAATAACTTGCCACTTGAGAAGACAAATTTGGAGACTGGAGTCGAGGAACATGGGGTAGTCCTTTGGATAGAGAGGGAATAAAGGAAGTTCTTTCCCTGAGAAAGAGGAAGTTCAAAGTGTTGTGGGTTCAGAGACCCCAACAACTTTCTGATCCACAAAACAAAGTATGTGTTCCAGGGTTCACCCTCTGCAGGGCTCTGGCTAAGATGCCTGGGGATGTGAATGTTGCCATCACCCAGGGCTGGGACAAACTGCAGAGACTCTCTCACAGGCTGCTCTGGGGGTACCAGGTACCAATTATAAAAAGTCGCAGCCACTCCAGTCCATGCATTATGAAGTGGTCAGAACTGCAGGGGAAACATCACAAAGTCCCAAAGGAGGCTGCAGTTCTGATATTCAGGGAGCCTTCACACAGTGACAGCAGAGGCCAGTGAGATATTGCAATTCAGACTCACCTTCTGAGGAGAAGGAGAGCTTTTAATATAGAATGGGTTGTTTGCCTGCTCTTGTTTCCGGGCTTCTCGACGCTAAAAGCAAAACAGGATTTGCAGTTACAACGTTTGTTTGTAAGCAAAGAGATAAAAGACAGCAAAGTGCAAAACAAAACCTCCCTGCGTGTTTGGAACAATACATAACTACTGTGAAAAGACTAGAGCAGAGCAGCTTGTGTGTGAAAAAGCAGTTCTGAGTTACCAGACATACTAGGATAGAACTGCAGGTACCATTATTAATTTCCATCCTGGAAGAGCTTAAGGCCAGATTGGGAAGGGCTTGGAGCAGCCTGGGAGAGTGGAAGGTGTCCCTGCTCATGGCAGAGGGCAGAATGAAATGGGCTTTAAGGTCCCTTCCAACCCAAGGCATTGTATATGACACAATAACCAATACTCCTTAGAACACCCTTCTTTGCTTTTTAATTACAGACTACAGAAAATAACTTCCCAGACATCACTTTTTGATGGCATTGGAATGTTCCTGTTTTAATTTCTGCAAGGAGAGGAAGAAGTGAAGATTCATATAACAAGTTCTCTCTGTGAAACCAAAGAGGTCAGAGGTGGGAAAGGTGGGGTCACTGCTGAGCTCAATCACGTTCCAGTCTCTCACAGAAGCTGCTGAAGTCCACAAGCATCAGCTCACATCAGCAATGAGCTTTCCCGAGCTCTGGAGAGCAGAAGGGCTCCCTGGTTACGTGGAGAATCCACAACAGCCCCCACTGCTCCAGCACCACTTAGATTACTACTGAATTATGTAGGGAAAAGCATTTTAACACTCACTCTGGCCAGTTCCTCTTCATCTATTTCTGGCTGCCTGTGTCTGGAATGCCTTTGTTCCTCCTCATGAAATATTGTTTTGGGCTTTTCATCTTCAGACTCGCTGTCTGATGGAGGCTCATTGATCCAGGCATCGAGGTCCAGGCTGGGAAGAATTGCAGCAAACAAACAGCTTGACTCAGTACCCCTGAGTATTTCAGTGTCTCATCATATAATTTGCTTTATTATTTAAAGTTTAAATAAGGATTTGGGAGAGAGAAGGAACTTTACCCCTCTGGAACAGGGACTTTCTTCTGTGCTTTAGGAGCCACAGGGTTGAGCTCACCAGCAAACAGAGCTATCACTTCTTCAGCTACAGGAACTTCTTTTACTTGTAGCTTCTGAATGTATTTTATTAGCTGCAAGATGCAAGAAGCCTAAAAACAAATGCAGAAATGGTTTCAGAGTAATATTTAACAAGCTGAACCAAACAAATCAACTGAAGTCAACAGAAGGTGTTTTACTCTGTTAAGGGAATTAAGAGAAGCCACATGTACTGCAGGTTTGGAGCAAATGCAACAAGTCCATATTAAGCTTCTCTTTCAGCTGGGTCCATTTTGTACTCTTATGTGCCTGAATAATTTTTAAATTAAATTGTTGTGAGTGAAGATCTTGCTGCCAGCCTTCAGAGATAGCATCAAAGCGCAGTAAGATCTGGGCTTTGTCACTGATAACAGCTTATAGAAAATGTGCATGGCCACAGAGAACCACAGACCTGCCTCAAAGCTTCCACGATAAATCCCCAAGTCCTTTTGTTCCCTTACCCTCTCCTGAACCTCGAGATCTGCACTCTGCACAAACTGAGGCAGGCGCTCGATCATCAGCTGTGTAATTTCCTGAGCTGCTTCCTTCTCCCCAGCCTGCTCCTTCTGCTGCAGGATGGATGCATAGAGCTTCACCATGTTCTGCACGTAAACAGCCTGGATGTGGCCTGGCAGGGTTGTAACTTTGGGCCTCAACATTGCTTCCAGGGTTTGGTTTGCTTCCTCGAGGTGTCTGTAAGGACAGAGCGCACAGATAAAAGACAAGCAAAAATAAAATGCAGCAGGCAGTGTTTAATACAGAAAGGACTATAGATCACAGCACTTGGTTTTAATACATGCCATGTTTTTACTCAAAATTATCTGCTCACAACTAAATTGAAGATGCACAAAAAAGTTACCAGACTATTACAAACTGAAAGTTAAAGCTGTTTCCAAGTAAAAATGTGATCACACTGGAAAAGTATATTCTCTTACTTCTCCATATTCAGTTTTTTGGTACTTTTTCTTTTGAAGAAGATGAAGATCTGAGCTGTACCAGCATTCCCCCAATATCACACATACAGTGTGAATTTAAACTGGAGTCACTGTTCAGAGTGGCAATTAGGAGACACCAAACCAGCTGGTAAGAGGAGACTACAGCACCACTCCTGTCCAATCTACCAGAATAAAAGCTGGGTAACAGCTGTATCTGTACAAGCAAGAGACAAAAGCATCTGTTGAAGCTAAAGAAACTGTACTGATACAAGAACACTGAAAATTGTGCTACTGTGGGCACCGAAAAATTTTGAGTAAAAAGATGATAACTTTTAATTTCCAGAAAAATGGGGCTCTGCAAATACCTTTCAACAAAGGCAAAAACATGGAGGAGAGAAAGAACTAATTCAAACATGGTGATTGCACAAGTTTCCTATATTATAAAGGGATGTAGGCCTTAATGATTAAGGAGTTCCTTCAATGCCTTAAGATCTAACAACTTATACCTACAATATCAGAAGGGTCCAAAGCTGTTGCAGAGTGCCGAAGGAGGGACGCAGAGCTGGGGAAGGGTCTGAGGAGCAGCTGAGGGCACTTGGCTCGTTCAGCTGGAGCACAGGAGACTGAGGGGAGGCTCCTCGGGGGCTGNTGATCCCTGGGGGTCCCTTCTGACTCAGAATAATCTGAGATTCTCTGATTCACTACTATCGCTTGCTGCATGAGTGGGCATGGCTGGTGAGACAGGAAAAATTACCAGACAGTTAAAAATGTCTTGGCTAGAAAGAGCCGAGGAGTTGACAGTGTGAGGGAACAAGAAAAAAACAACCACTTTGGTGGCATTAAGGTACATACTCTGAACCACCATTCTCTCAAAAACGCATTTCAGTGACTGAAAGCTTCGCCCACAAGCTGCCCCTCCCAGCAGAGCAGGCTCTGCCTGCACTTACTCGGAGAACTCGCCGCAGATCCAGGCGGCGGCGTAGAGCACCTCGCAGATGCCGTTCCTCTGCGTGTTGCTGGCGATCAGGTGCGCGTTGTCCAGCAGCATGGCCATCTGCGACACGGCGAACTTGCGGATGGCTTTCACCCTGATGGCCACGTCCAACATCTGCGCGGCGATCAGGTGCCCGTGGCGCGTGCCCTCCAGCCGCGTCAGCTCCACCAGGATGCTTATGTACCTGTGGAGAGGGATGGCACGCGTGGGCGCCGGAGCACGGCCCGGCAAGCCGCGGCCGGCCGCGGGCTGGCAGCTGGAAGCACTGACCATTCGAAGTTTGTGATGTATTGATAATTGGACTGGCTGCAGATGTCGATGATTTTGGTCAGCAGCTCGTCTCGGTACGTCGTGCCTTCGGCTTTATCCACGTGAATCATCAGTTTCTTCACGATCTCCATCAAGTTCTTCTTGGAGACCTGGTAAAGAGGTGGTGAAGGGTTCAGCCGCTTTCCTGCACAGCCAAGTTCTGCCAGTTCCAGTAAAGCAGCTGCTGTCTCTTTGCTGGACCCATATCATGCTAACGAGAAACCAGAACCACCTCTGTGGGCCCCAATCCAAAAATGAACCTGTTTAGTACCGCTCAATGTTTCTGTTAAGAAAGAGTCAGCACAAGTTACAAAGTGCTGAAGAAAAGACTGGATGGGGCACTGAGGGCCATGGCCTGGCTGACAAGTGGTGTTAGGCCATAGGTTGGATTTGATGGTCTCCAAGGCTTTTACCAACCCAGCTGATTCTGTCATGGGCTTGCAGTGGTAGAGCTGAGGATCAGAATTACTACCAGCAATACAGAAATCAAGAGAAAGTGAATCTGCGACTGCCAGAGTAGAAAGCTTAAGATCCTAAAATGCTTTTGTTTATAAAGGAAACAAATGTAGGAGTCATTAACATCCAATGGAATGGATTTCAAAACGGGTGATTTCCAACAGGGCCTGAACTGAGAAACTCCATCCAGTCTGAAGCAGAATTTTTAAAGGCCTCGTGCTGAGCCAGATATTTTACTTGCCCTAAGTGCCAGAAAAGATATAGGAGTTGTTATCAAAAGTCTGCTGTGGAACGGGCAGAGAAAGTTGTATGTTTTACTTAAACATCACCTTCCTAAAGGGTCAGGGGGCTGCAGAGGAAATAAATGCAGGAACATACCATGCCATAGAGGAGATCTAAAGCTCTGAGTCGGATGGATTCATCTTTGTCATCCAAACATTGGAGAATGAGATCCTTGTGAGACTGAACTGACTTGGGGTGTGTTTTCAGAATTTTGGACATAGCTAACAGTCCCAGGTACTTCACTGTAAAAGACAAAATAAAACTTCTTTCCAAATATAGAAACACTGTTTTGTGCTGAGCATGAAATCTTAAAGCTGATTTCAGCAGAAGCACTTGGTATTGAAACCCTTGAATAATCTGTCATGGAGAAAAGCAACTCTGAGAACGGTGAATCACAGACTACAGTCTTTAGTTTCATAATCCCACAGACAGCCAAGTAATTACATATATAACCCTCATCAGGGTCTTCCTGTACCTCAAGTTTTGTCATTGATTCAAAAATATGTATTTAATAAATAGAAATGCTGGGGTTTGAGAACAGGCATTCTGAGGTGAACACAGCTTTAAAAGCACTGAAGATTGGTTAGTAACAGTCTTCTTCTCAAGGAGAAAAATTGAAATGGCAGGATAAAGAACAGCACAAAATAAAAACTTCCCAGCACTCTTTGCAGTCACTAAACTAAGTAAACACTTTTGCATTTTACTATTATGCTCACTCTGCTGAAAAGAACTATCACTGCTTTCCAAGCAGCCAGTCTACAAAACTGGAAATCCCAGAGCATGGAAAGAACTGTTTTACATTTACAAGACCACAAACAGCAGTAATAATTGCTGTCGTTTGTTTTTAAAAATATTATTATAAAGATGTGCTCAGCATCAAAAAATATTTCCATATTTAACCCCCCAGCAACTGTTGACAGCACACCAGGCACTACAACCCCTCTGAGGCATCTCCCCAGTGCTTGGGGGCCAATAGCTCCATGAAGACAAGCACCATACTTACAGTTCTGGTCAGAATCTTCTATCAATATCCTCAACTTCTGCACACAAAGCTGGAAAAAAAGACCACCCCATGTTTATTACAGGTCTTAATTACAGAAAGTCTTCATGAAATTCAGTCAGTACACAAAGAAGTATCTGAACAAGACCTGAGGTCTCCAGGTGAGAGTGTTTTGTTGCATTAAGACTTCCAAACAAAAGGAACCCCTGTATGACTGTACAGATAGCAGGAAATGGATAGAGTTGGGAAAACTCTCAAGCTTTGCTTTTTAGAGCAAATTAAGCAGGAGAATTTATATAGGAAATGCTTCAGCCTGCAGGATTTCACAGTGAGAGCACTGCAGGGAGAATTTCTGGCAGAAGAACACAATCCCATTTTGCCTGGCCCTTGGGATCCCACAGCAGAGCAGAACAAACAAGCCCCAAATGCAGGGTCCCACCTGGATGCTGGCGCTGTGGTTGGGCATCCCCGAAGACAGAGAGATCAGCACTGAAACAGAAGCAGAGATTCCAGTCAGTGTTTCTGCACTGGGAGCGACTGCAACAACAACACCTAACGGCCCACACCTAGCTCAGCTCTCAGGGAAAGGTGCTAAATTATTGTTTGTCTGTTTGCCTGGACTTTTGGGGGTCTGGATGGAGGAGAAAAGGTTGTCACGTGAACTTACAGTTTAATATACCATAACAGTAATAATAAGAGGGCAGGAAAAGAAGTGTAAAGGTGGAAACAGCTGCAACAGCCAGGTCAAAGATGTTCTTTGCTCTCACTAAGGTTTATTTCACTGATATCACGTAGCAGTCCAGGCTGTTAATACGTCAGCAGCTACTGTACAGCTGAATTTTTTATTGTGCACTTTCCTAATGCAATGGGATGCAGCATCAGATCCTGGAGTTTAATGTGATTAGATTGGAGCTTTAATCAAGCCAGCCATTGTTGATTATATGGGCCACTTGAAAGCTCTGGCAGCACACAGCCCCAGTGCAGAAAAGCTGGGCTCACCCTGGTATAACTCTGTGGCACAGCAGAGCCCAGCCAAGCCCAGCTGTGCTGAGCAGGTGCCACGTGTCACCCTCAGTCCCTGCAGGGAAGCTGTGCTGGACACTGT
Source organism: Regulus satrapa (assembly GCA_013396955.1). Taxonomy (NCBI): domain Eukaryota; kingdom Metazoa; phylum Chordata; class Aves; order Passeriformes; family Regulidae; genus Regulus; species Regulus satrapa. The sequence continues at coordinate 121,720 of VWZN01017959.1, read as the reverse complement.
CACCTCCAGAGCTGGCAGGGGCCAGGTGCTCCTCTGCTGTTTCAGAGCTCATTTGCTGGCTCCACGTGTGACATTGCCATCCCTGAGGTGTCCTGGGTGGGTGGATTCCCTCTCTACCCACACGCTGACCCCACTGGATCTCAGTGATCTCACTCTCATCCACAATGGAATTACTCTGGGTTATTTTCCCTCCCATCGTGACTCTCATTTCCCTGAAGGAACACAGGAACACACAGTGAGTGACAGCTCTCTTCCCTCTCTGAACGGACCCAGCACACCACGTTCTGCACCATTATCCAAAGTACCCACAGGAGACAGACAGACCAACTGTGAATGTCAACAACCCTCTGCTCCACACTCTGATAGGAAAAGTGCCAAGCCTGAGCTGCAGCACTGTGTTATCCCTTTTTGCCTTTGTTTTCTCTCACCCTCCCAGTTATGGAGTTCATATCCCTTCCCCAGAAACTGCCAATCAGTAACTCCAATTGTCTCCCCTAAGGAATTACACCCCATTTTTAAACTGCAAAGTCGCAAATGTTAAAAAAAGTCTGATCCATCATCACATAAGAAAACTTGGCAAAGAGACATTACTCTCATTTTAATTCTATTGCTGCTGGTATATTGTGTAGTTGTAGCAACACTTAGGATCTGGCATATAAGAAATCTCATTGTCTGTACTTGGTTTCAGTCTGCAGCAAACACAACACAGCTGTAGCGACTGCCTCACCCACTGACAACAAAGGACTTCAGCCCCACAGTAAAACAAAGTCTTCCAGGAGACTTACTGCATTATAAAATACATTAAAGAAAAACAGGTTTACAGATGGTGTTAGTTGATGACAAAGTTCATCACGTTTCTTTTTCCCCTAGGTTCCAAGTTTCAGTTCTCACCTGCTATTACTGTGTTCACACATTCATACAAGAGAGACATGGCTGAGGTGCTGAAACAGAAATCAAGTATATTAAATAAGGAATAAACCAGCACATTTTGAAGACTTGTCAGCACTATCTTGGAGCTAGTTAGCACCTTGAACTTCACAAGACATTGTCAATATTCTGCTCCATATCCCTTCAAACAGATGAAATGATTCTCACTTAAAAACTGTTGGGGGGAAGAATTTTTAAACGAATGTTTTAAAACCCAAAAATCTTCCTGGAAAAGCAGCAAGTCAGCACTGTGACACAAGGAATACAGAAGGAAGTGGTTACTCAAACTCCAGCACCAGTCACAAAATACCGAAGCAATCTTGTCCAAGAATCAAATTAAATCCTCTGCCCAAGGTCAAAAATTCATGACAAGGCAGATGGAGAAGCTCAAGTCTCTCTCCAAGCCAATGAGTCATGCCCCAGCAGGAGAGGCTTGGGATGCAAGAACACACTTCCCATCCCTGAAGTCAGCAACCCATTTCCAGTGTCTGTTTTCCCCCAAAACTCAAATTCAGGGCTGCTTGTGCCAGCTGAACACACAGCCAGTGCAGTTCTGAGGTCCTTACCAATCCTGATCTGTACAAGAGGGAAAGAGGAACCTCCCAAGCCCCAAAGGAGCAGGCTCCAAGTATACAGGGAAGGAGCACAGCTCTGCAGGCAGCAGCACAGCAATGCCCTGAGGGTCAGCCTGGGGCCCTGAGAACCAAGAGCAACACTTCTGCTCCCTGCACACTTGGAGGGAGAACCAAAATGACTGAATGGAAACCAAGCCAGAGAGGATTCAGTCCTCAAAGCTCAGAATTACTCATGAGGGAGCTGGGGAGAAGAGGTGGGGCTGTCCATCTCCCTGCTTTTTCTGGTGGGTTGTATCCATTTGCTGCTGCTGACAACTCCCTGGAGGTACCTGGTCTGCTCTGAGCCTGCCTTAAGAGAAGATGAGGATGGACAGAAATCACCTGGCTAGAGCTGCTCTCAAGGCTGCACAGATATCTGCTTAAAACCTTGCTCTGCCACATGAAAGGAAATAAACTTTTTCACTCCACAACCCCTGCATAAAATCACACTTCCTCTTCATAACTGAGAGAATCCACGTATTCCCTTCAAGGCATCTATTTCCTGATTTCAATTCAGAATTAGAACCACTACACCACCACAAACCAGCATTAACGAGGGACAAGGAAACAACTTCATTTAATCTACATTTAGGACATACATATTATAAGAACCTCTTTCAAAACATCTGAGCTGCCAAATGCAAGAGAAAGAACTTTAATATATTCCTTGTCAGGCTGCTTTGGTGGCTAAGGCACACCCAAAAGTCAGGAATCAAATGTGAGGTGAACAGGAGAGGCAAATACATAGCTGAGCCTTTTGTTTTTTAAGCCAGAGTTTTTATATATCCTCCACAGTCATCTCTGGCTTGAAATGCAGTTAAAGAAAAGCAAATTGCTCCAATTTTCATGCATCCTTTGGAGGAATTCATGCTGACAGTCAGAGACCAGACACTTTCCTTTAAGGTATTTTACCTTACTCAGGCTTTTCAGAAACAACCTTGATTTAAGATTATCTTTTGATACTTGAAGCCAATATACCAAAAGCCAAGAAAAAGTTACAAAACCCATCCTCACCCCAGCTGGTCACCCACCCACCAGGTCCTTCCCTTGACTGAAGAAGGCAGAATCTGTCACACACACCTGTGGATGAGGTTGGTCAGGGGCTCAATCAATTTCTTTCCCAGTCTTGGTTCTAACGGAGTAAGAGCACCAAACTATTCAAAGAGAAGAAAAGCAAGTTAATAGCTGCTTTTCAACAGCTTCTAAATATTACGTAAATTACATCTCACTGTATTTAAACCAAGCTATATTAACATATTTTTCTCTTTGGTTACATTCACAAACATTAAAGAAGATATTCCTGGTTTCTTTTTACTCAGACTGAATGGTAACTATGCCTCCCAGCAAGAAATCCATTTTCACGCCCAAGGTAATTTAATGAGAACCCTAATCCTGTAAACAAAAAGCAGAATACTTGCCAGTTTTATAATTTTAATGAGAACCCAATTATTGGTTGATGACGTCATCAACTTGAAGAAGAGTGGAGCAAGGGAAAGGTAATTTTTGGGATTGCGTCGAGCCAGCTCACAAATAACATTTACTGCAGCAGACTGCACACCTGGGGAAAACAAGTGGGAGAAGCACGAACCCCATCAATGCCTTCATTGCAATTGAAGTTTCTGGTGCAGAAACCCCACAGCAAAAGCAGCTGAAGCTTCAGATCTGTGTGTCCAATGGTTTGGCCTCATTCCCAACCCTGAGGCAGTAAATACAGGGATGCAAGAGCAAACTGAGAAAGGGTTTTATTTAATTCTGTCTGTTTTCTAATATAGCAGCAATCCAGATTATCTGCTTTGGGTCCAGCATGACAAAAACCAGCACACTGCCACATCCCTGTCCTGCACTGTGGAGAACTGGCTGTGGGACACGGACAACACAATTATCACCCACCAGAAAGTTTCCAGTCACTCGACTTCTCTGATACGCACTACTCAAAATACAAACCAAAAAGTAACAATTCCCTAAATGATCTGACTGGACATGTTCACTCCCTTCTTGCTCAGCCTCTTACATGGGCTGTTGTCAGTTTGGAATGTTTTAGTCTAGACAGGCTGGGTGTCCTAGCAGAGAGCAATCCTTCTCTCCACAAGGCATAAAAGCAATTTCTTCCTCTCTCTGCAGGTGAGAGATTTTGATTTCCTTAATAACATTGTCCTCGGAAGATGAATATTCCATGTTCACAACAAAACAGTCCAGGAAATGCAATTAAATTTCTTCCTGTAATTGCAGATACAAATCAAGTGGAGATCAAATACATGTCACACGCAGCCTTCCAAAAACAAGTGTTTTGGTGCAGTGAGGGAACACCAGCACCTCCTGAAGACTGAGCAAAAATGTGAATATGATACAGAGCAATTGCAGATTTCCTGTGCTGCTGCTGACCTGCACTGACACAGTACTGAGGGGCCCAAAGAGCAGTCTGGACTCAAATAAATAAAAAATACACCCAAGGACGTTAAATAATTTTAAGCACGTCCACTGCAAGTCAATAGCTGCAGCTTGCTAAAAAAAGCACAGAAAGGAACAAAAACAGAAGCCCAAACCCTGAAATCAACGGAAATATTTTCAATAGCCAAGTTCAGTCAGCAACAAATGAGGAAACTGGAAGCCGTTTTGTCCATTTAACCCACTGACACACTTTGAGCAGCTTTGGGTTTGAAGAAATTGACATTTTAAAGAACATATTTTTAATATGGCAACACCTGTCAGAACTCTCCTAATGCTCACCTGCCCTGAAACAGGTGAGTCAGTGCCCAAAAGATGACTACAGCATTTTCCATGTATTCTTTTCTCCACAAGCTCTACAAGCACATGGACCTCCACGTGTGGGAGCAGAAGGAATTCACTAAAATCTACTCACCAGGATCTGGATCTTCAAGTTTCTCTTTAAGGCGAGGAAATGCAGGACGGAGGGACTCTGGGTACTTCAAAAAAACTTTGTACATGATTAACACTGCCTTCTTCCTGATGTAAGGCTTTGTGTGAGACATCTGTTAACAAAACAGCTGCAGTCAAGCTCTGAGCACATCTGTGTTTCCAGAGCTCCCGTGCTCCCACTCCTGCCACCCAAGTTTTTCCTGGGAGACTCAACTGCTTTTTGAAAACTCAGCTTTGAGGTGAGAGCAAGATACTGTTGCTTATCACCAAAATTAATGAATGCATTCCAAAGTGATCCTCTTGATCTAACTACGATCTGTAAAAGCTCCCCAGAACCCCCACACGAATGAAGCAGCAGTTTTCACATGTATCAGTTCTAAATTTAAGATATTTACCAGATTTGAATAACTTAACATTAAAATTACAGAGTAAAGTTATTTCAACCCTATCAACTCACCAATGTCATGATGTCATTTGCCAAGTCCCTGGCAAGATCTGGAGTAACAAAACAGGACAAGCCAGTCAGTGCAACTCCAGTATCATACTGGTTAGGGCTACTCAGATCCTAAAAAAAGAGAAACATGCTCAAAAATTTAAGATTGCACAGGACGTTAAGAAACAACTTCCTCAGACTAATTTTATTCATTGAACATAATTGAAGTAGAGCTTCTGCTTCATGGGAATATTTATTTATCAACTACTAACACCTGCTGAAGTACAGTCAGCCTAGGGTTTAATAATGGGCACCGGGAATCATAATTAAACAAGAGATGGATGACTGCAACATAAAAGCAATCAGAGACAATCACACTTTGGTGCTGTTTTAGGAATTGAAATAGTTTTTAAATACTCATTACAGGATCACAAACATATTTAAACTCCTAAAAAACTGATATTAAACCCTAACCCTGCTAATTCCAAGTGCCATCATCTTCACTGGGAACAAACACTCTTGGTGAGTGGTGCCCCACCTTAATCTGGTAGAGAAATGAGATTATTCTTCCCCCGAGCTGCTGGCAGCACCACAACTTCCAGTCCACAAAGAGGACACAAGTTATGTGTATGGAACATATTTATTGGTCAGTTTTCTTGGATCTATCTCTAGCCTGTATCCCACCCAGCCCTCCTTAAGTCTTTTGGGTCGTTCTAAGCTTAAGTCACTTAACTATAGTAAAATTAATCTCTGAGTATGTTCAAGTACAGACCATAAATTGTATATCAGGAACGACAAACGTGAAGCTGCACAGAGCATTCCCACATGGATTGCTGAATTAAGAGTCCAGATTCACGTGGATACTGAAGCAGCTACAGGAGAGCTAAACATAGTCAGGCCTTTGGGGTTCTGTGCTATTTGCATCTCATTTAAAAACCTGCTGCAGGTGGTGGGAAATTAGAGTCTACTTTAAGAATAATGCAATCTACTTCTTAAGGAGCAAAAAACTGCAACTCATCCTAATTTGGATGTATTTTGAGAACTGAAAAATCCATTAAATCTCACGTTGTTGGATCAATGAGACATGAAAAGACAAAGAAAGATGTTCTTGGGCACAAAGTGGAAGTAGCCAGTAAGTGACTGAAATTCAGTAAAATAATGTCCATAATAAAGACAATAGATATTTACATTCAGCACAGAATAGTTCAAAAGATAAAGGGAAAAGCATTAGTTCTTTAGGGAAGATACTGGATAACATCCCACTGCTCTTTTTTAAGGAAAAAAATTTTAGTTTGTCAGATGGTAAAAATATAGGCACATCTTGTACTGGATCAGTGAATTTTTAAAGCAGTGATACTTCAAAAATGAAAGTTAAGAGCTTTAAAAAAGTATCTGCAACTTACAAGAATGGGCAAACTATGCTGCAAAGCAGTAACTAAGTGATCAAGCTCTATGAAAATGAATCCACAGATGGGTACGTGAATACAGAACAAAACTTTCCTTATCCTCTTCACCATTTTCGCACCAAATTCTACCAGAGAAGTCAAAGTCTGGAATTACAGACAAAAAGAGCCCTCACAAGCAGAATTGTTGTGGAGCCATGTCACCCCTGAGCCATTGCTCATTTTACTTCAGGAATGGGGACATTTTTCCTGCCTGTTACATTCTTATAAGCACTGCCTAGAGACCAGCAAAGTTATTTCTGTCACCATTCTCTGTGCTGAACAAACACAGAGCTGGTAGGAGACAGCACAGGGAGGGCTGTGCACCGCTCCTGAGGGTTTCATTAATCCCTCAGCCTGTGGGCTGACAGGAGACTGCAAATCAAGAATCCTACTTAAACACCTCTACATTCCTGATGGAGAAATACTCGGTGCAGATGTGAAAGTACAAGTAGAGAGAGAGTGCGAGAAAAAATAAAGAACTGAACACTTACCTTTCTGATCTGATTAGTTGTCAACATAATGACATCAGTCCCTTCATGAAAGCACTGGGAGGCAGCCAGGTAACCAATGCGCTGGGAAAAGGCAAGGAAGAAAACAGGGTTTGTTTTTAAAGTCCATTTAGACAATGTTTAGGTGGAAACCAACTGGTGGCTTTATAAGCAATATTAAAAAAATTAACAAGTAGGTTTGTATAACAGAAGAGGCATGAGGGCATTCTCTAGACAAGGGGGTTTATATCAAAGACAGAATCAATTCAGACAAGTAATGTTCTACTGGTAATTTATTTGTCTTGGGTATAATTAAACCACCTTCATCTTCTCTATTTTGTTACAACACAGTTCAGTGAACATAAAGCTGCAGAAATAGGTAGGACTGTCTACTACATTAATTGTGTTTGTGTTGACTCCTGAGTTTCAGGTATAAAGTCCCATCTGGAAATCATTCCTTAGGAAGTAACACTCCACCTTGTTTAGTGAAAAAGGTCTGCAACATGAAATCAATCTTTCAAGAAAAATTATAAAACTATTACAAAATTAAGATTTTTTTTTTTAAACTAGGAATCTCAGATGTAGAGATAGATAGTATGAATATAAAAATGCCCTGGCCTTTCACAAAAGTTATCTGACAGCTTGGCCAGGACAGCTGCATTTACAGAGAACTCACCTTGAATGTAAACTTGGAAGCACTCATAACTTCAATAATGTTGAAAGCAGCCCAACTGATGTCATAGCCCAGCATCTGTAACTGTGAGCAGAGAAGCCAAGGTAAACTTCTGAAATAAGAGACTCAAGAAAATAGGTCAAGACACCTCCCAAAATTGAAGATGTAACGGGAGTCTGAAAATGAGAGTGTAAGAGATCACAGGTGTATGAGCAATGTCACACTGCACCATTCACAGGAAGTGAAAGACATCACAAGTTTTAAACAGTTTGCATTAGTTCCAGGGTGCCCAGAGCAGCTGTGGCTGCCCTGGGATCCCTGGAATCATCCAAGGTCAGGTTGGACAGGGCTTGGAGCACCCTGGGACAGTGGAAGGAGTCC
>VWZN01017959.1:100640-113252 GCA_013396955.1 Regulus satrapa | reverse complement strand
AACAGTTATTTGTATTAATTTCTCAGCAAGTCCAAGAGCCAAATATCCCAATGTTTACATTTAAATATTGGTGCTTCACATCTTTCCAAGCAATCACATCTGTGCTTGTGGGAAGGATGTGGAAAACATGTGATTTAAAATTATCTGTACAGATTTTACTTTATAAGCAGAATTTGCTCAGCCAAAGATTCTTCCAGTTCACAATTAATTATTATTCAAGTACTGAAGGCATCTGCTACAGGAATCATGAAAATTAAACTACAAAGAAATAATCTCTCTTTTCAAAGCCATGCATGCACCAGGGTATTTCACATTCCTAACTGCCAGAGGAACCAGGTCAGAACCTAATTACCTAATCCCTGCCTGAACACCACCACCTTCCTCCAAAATTATATTTTCAACATAGAAGTCTACTGGTCTGACTTTAATCAACATTTTTTCCCCTTTACACTACTTTTTGTGTATTAATGCAACCATTTTTTAGTCTTTTACAAATGTCCTGGAGTGATACTCACTATCCAAGTCACAAAAGTTTGCTGCTAGAAACAGCGGGTGGAGAACGGATGGGAGCAGCCCTGGGGAGAAGGGCTTGGGGCCGTGGTGGCTGAGAGGCTCAACCTGCCCCGGCCACGGGCACTGAGCCCAGGAACCCCCCTGTGCTGGGCTGAGCCCCAGCGGGGGCAGCAGGGGAGGGGGAGATTCTGCCCCTCTGCCCCGCTCAGCTGAGACCCCACCTGCAGAGCTGCCCCAGCCCTGGGGAACAGCAGCAGGAGGACGTGGAGCTGCTGGAGCCAGCGCAGAGGAGGCCACGGAGATGCTCCAGGGCTGGAGCCCCTCTGCTCTGGAGCCAGGCTGGGAGGGCTGTCAAGACAAATGAATGAACTTGAAGAAATTTAAGATATTCCTAAAATTCCTAAATCCTTATAGTGGGAATTCTCATGTTAAGGAAGGGCACTGTAAACACCAAACAACCCTTTCCTGTGCACAGATCCCTTCTGTTCTCCTGGGTACAGATGAGGGGATTGCATCAGCCGGAACTGGAGGTCACCCCAAGCACTAAACAACACAGTGACCAGGTGACTTCACCCAGAAGCAGATTTGGGATTCTAAACCTTCACCTGAGAGGGATTCAGGTCCTGACAACTCACACGGGAAGTTTAAATTCTTGAGTTTATACTTGAGTACAAACAAAAAAACCTTCTTAGGGTAGAAAATAAATACTTCATCAGAGATGCTGAAAGAGTAACATAAACATGCAACTGATCCACAAATATATTGTACTTGGCCTTGAATATTTCATGCCCACAGAAGAGCACACTGGAACAGTGTCACAGAATCCTTCACGTGTGTATCTTGTTGCCACATCCTGGCAGCCAGGACAGTGATGGCTCTCAAGGCAGAGAGCACTGACACACAGATTCTCAGTCTTTACATCCATAACCAAAAGTCTCACTTATTTCCCACCGCATCCATTCCCAAATTACTCAAACATTAGCTTAAGCTTCTTGGCAACCTCTTCAGAGTTGAACAGAATCCACAGTATGAGCAGGAGGGGGAAACAAACAGAGGACAGGGCAGTTCAGCAGCGCCCAAGCCGGCCCAGCTGAACACAGGCTCCAAAGTCACAGCCTCAACACCCCACAGGCAAATCCCCGCAGGAGATCCCAGTTAGTCCAGCTTCTGGAAAAGCATATTACAGAACTCAGAATCAGATCTGCAACTGAAAAAGAGGGATTAGAGGGAGCAGAAAGAAGCCCTTCCAAAAGGGCTGTACTTCAAATCCCAAAACACTGCAAGGAATGGCAGGCACTATATATAGAAAGCTTTACAGGATCAGCAGGTATTAACTTTTTGTTAATCCTGTGGAACAGCACCACCATGAATGAGCAATATGAGAAATACTGATCCATTCGGTCTCCCTCCTAAATGTGAAAGCCAAGCACCACACCCGGCTGCATCTGCTGCCACATTTCACACCCACAGAACTGGGAGGGAACCTGGAGGCGGGAGCGGACCCTGAGCAGGCTCGGCCTGGGGGAACGCTGACACAGAGCTGGGCAGGACCTGCAGGAAAGCACCTCCGGGCTGCTCGCTGGGGTCACACCACCCAGCAAAAGGGAGAACAACCACTGGATGCAATGAAAAAAATTGTAGTCACTCAGCAAGGCCTAAATATTTGGAAGAAAAGAAACCCCTCACATTTACATACTGACACAGCAAAAAAAATCTGGGTAGCTTGCCCAGCACCGATTGTTTTTGCATAAATCCTTCTAATATAGGAATTTCCTAGTGTGGTAATTTAAAACATATTTCCCAGGATACAACCAGCTCAGTTCTTCCTTAAATGCCTTCGAGGTCCCATTAATCACAGAATCATTAAGGTTGGAAAAGCCCTCTACAATCAGCAAGTTCAACAGTTGTTAATCCAGCACTGGCATGTTCATCACTAAAATAAGTCCTCAAATGCCACATCCACATGTGTTTTGAACATGTCCAACCATTTCCACCACTGCTCTGGGCAGCCCCTTCCAATGCCTGACCCCTTTTCCATGAAGCAATTTTCTCAATATCCAACCTAAACCTCCCCTGGCCCAGCCTGAGTCTGTTCCCTCTCCTGCTGTCCCTGTTCCCTGGAGCACAGCCCGACCCCCCCCCGGCTGTCCCCTCCTGTCAGGAGCTGTGCAGAGCCAGAAATTCCCCCTGAGCCTCCTCTGCTCCAGGCTGAGCCCCCCCAGCTCCCTCATCTGCTCCTCGTCACACTTGTGCTCTAGTCCCTGCTCTGGACACGCTCCAGCTCAATGTCTTCCTTATCATGAAGGGCTCAAACTCGACCCGGGATTCAACATGGGGCTCAGCAGCGCGCAGAGTTCATTTATGCTCCCAGTACTCATTACAATATCAATATATTTCTCAGCTATTAATTCCTTACTAATTCTGTGGCAGTATAATTTGCAGTTTTGTGCGGATGGCTCACACATTCTGGCCGGTTGACTGAGGAGCATTTCTAAGCCCCAGCATTCAGACCTGTGGATGTCCCCATCCAGATGGCTCTGAGGGAGCCCCTCGGGCAGGTGGGGAGGACAGGCAGACCCTGAGGCACAGGAACCCTCCCAGGAGGAAGGGGGGAGCAGGGGCAGAGCTGCCTGCCAGCAGCAGAGCTGAAGGCTCTGAGAGCAGCAGGCAAGGAGCTGAGGCTCTCTTTTATTCCTGCTAGGCTGCCAAGTGGGAAAAGAGCCTTCCCTGCCTCAGTGGAAAAGGCTCCTTAATGAAACGCTGTAGCAACCCCTCTGTAATTGTTGTGTCTCAAAAGGAGCGTTACAGGAACACGCCCTGAGCAGCCCAGCGAAAATCCCAGCGCAGGCCCCAGATGTGAGCGGCGAGAATTCAAGGAAGCTGTGAGAAGTGCACAGGCACAACTGCATCTCTCCAAGGATGTCACCAACGAAATGCTGGAACATTTCACATCCATGAACAAAAGACTCAAACCCATTTGTAAAGCAAGCCCAAATTCCTCAAGAATTCCAGGATCACACCTAGAAAATATATGCATTTAAATGAATGTGAGTGGCTAAAATATGAAAGAAGGTATCATGAACCAAAGACAGGGTCCCTTGGAAATGGAAAGGGGAAGGGGAGAGTGGGTCATGGTAAGAAGACAAAAATGTCATTTTATGATTTTTCATTTCCCAGCCATGTTTTTTGGCTTAACTTTGAAACACACTAAAGCTTTATTCCAAGCCAAGACAGAACTTGGAGCTTGCTGGCAATTTCTTTTGCACACAAAAGACTTATCTATCTCAAGCAAACAGTATGTGAAATTTAAAAAAATCACTGATCTGTGCAACAATTACATTACTAAGAAATAAGATTCTACATGCTGTACTTTCTTTCATTACCTGACAGGAACACACTGATGATCAGGATGGAGATCACTGCAGAACCTTTGCATTAAATTTAACAATGTGAACTACTCATTTCCAGTAGTCTTTCAGAAGCTGCATTTTCACCTCAGCCATAAACCACCTTCTAAACCCAAGAGAAGGCAAATTCACATTCCTATCACTTTGGGTTGCAGCCCAGCAAAACAAATGCACTTGATTTGGGATTCCAACCTGTCACTGCAACATCCAAGTGCTTCCATCCAGATGAAAGAGCAAGATGTCAGTGAATATTAGTTCCTATTTCTCTTGCACTTCCAGGGTTAAACAGTATTTTAAGGAAAGAATTATTAACAGTGAACACCACAAGGAGCAAGATCATTTCTGATATGTCTGAAACTACACCACAGTAAAACAGAAATGTTTGGAATATTTAGAACATAAAAATAAATAAACAGAAAGCGTAACATTTCCTGTTTTATAGGATTTATCAATTTTTGGTAGGACTTTGAGAGAGCTCCATGAGATCACGCTGAGATCACAAGCACATGATGGTCTCACATGAGAGGAAGATGCCCACTGCTGCAACTTCCAAACCGGGATGACCGGGACGCTCAACACCAAAGGCAGTCACACCACAAGACACCTTGAGGAGGTGAAGGAACTTTGAGATCTGCTCCTGCTTCAGGCAGCAGATCAGCTGCCAGCTCCTCACTTGGAAAGAAGGCTGGGAAGAAATATTCACCACTTGCCAGGCTTCTCTCGAGCCCCCAAAACCAGCACTTGATCTCAAACACCACTGAACCAGTCAGAGAACACCTCTAGTGTTTGCAGTTCCTGGACACACTGGACCATGAATCAACCGAAGAAACGGACAAGGGCATTAAAGAGCAAAAAGTGCTGCTTTCTACTGGCTTGGACACGGCTTTAGAGAGCAACATATTCCACATTACACGATAATTTCCATAAAATACTATACTATTTAACGACTGCAAAAAAAGCTATTTGAGACACACAACGGGATCTTTTGTTAAGGCCACTCCGTGGCCGGCTAGAAAGAACTCCAAGGCACGTGTTCTCACACATGCTCCTCACAAGTAACTTCACCAAAACCATGGCAAAGCAGCTGAGCCCAGAACAGAGGATCAGCAGTGAGGGGGAATCTGCACAATGTTCATCCTGATGGGTTTGGAGCAGCTCAAGCCCAGCAGTGCAGAGGGCACTCGGCTGCAACAAAGGGCTGGGCAAACTGAAAGGAATTTTCATCAAGCCAAGCTTATCCTTCACTCAGCTGTTGATAAACAGCATTGCTGTACATGTTTTAACATGTCTAAGTTTTTTCTTGCTACTCAGCTTTCCAGGGATTTACTGGCTCATCCTGAGGTAGGCTTAAGATTCCAGCCCAGTGTTGTGTCTCTGAGTAACACCAGAGGTTCTGCTGGGTCATTTGCAGCAGACTTCTTTATTATTTATTAGAAACACGATGCATTACCCACTGCCCCCTTGTCTGGTACAAGCACAGCAAGATCACAAGACTCCTTGGCCAAACAACACAGAGGAAGGAATGTAAAAAGTCGGTTTACAGTTTTTTTCTCTTGTTCATGTTTGCTCAAGTTACACACACCAACTGAAATCTGGCATGATGTATGCACACATCCATCCTAAAGTGACTCATAAGACAATTAAAACCTTTGAACCTTATTCTAAATATTCAGAGAAATGCTATCTATATAAGTACTGTGCAGATACCCAACCCCAGACCAAGCACTAGCCACCACAGAAAAAGACAAAGGTTTGTAACACAAAGATTGGGTTTCAGGAAAGAAACAGCTGTGGAGTTCAGCTGCTTCTCCAAAGTGACTCCAAGCAGCCAGAGCATCCCTCCAAGCACGGAGGTGTTCTGGCAGTCTCCCACGGACAGCTCCCCTCAGTGGTTTACCCAAAGCCAGTTCAGGGGGTCACTCTGAAATGCCCACGGGAGGGCACTGATGCAGGAAGCCGGAGCTGCCCCTGCCATCCTGGTGCCCTCCCGGGCGGGCACAGCCAAGATCACTGCTGGCACCTTGGCAATCAGGAAAGCCCCAAAACCTGGGAGCAGGCAGCAGCAGCAAGGGTCAAGAAACGTCCCTTAATTATCTCCAGTCTGATCAGTCTCTTAATACAAGCATATCTCCAGTCTGATCACAGTATTTGTTAAATTAACTGCACAGCAATTAAACAATCCTCATGGGTCTGTGCTGTCTAAACCATATCCAAGCAGACAACTCTTAAGCCTGGAGGGATGCATCGGATAAAAGTGCTCATCCTTGCAAATACAAGATGCACCCAAAGTTTTGCTCTTACAATACTATGCAAAAAGCTATGCAAGTTTTTACTGGTTTTAAAGTAGATTTTTGAACTTGCTTGTTCCAGGCATCTCTGCAGTTTCAGGCTCTGATAAAGGCAGGCTTCATCAAGGCACACGCTTTGTTTGATGCATCGGAAACACTTCCTCCTGAGGAACTGAAGCAGCTATTGTTGCTGAGATTCAGGTGACTGAAGCAGTTGAGGGAGAAACCAAAAAAAGATGTTTAATAAAGTTTTACTACCAAATAAAAATGTAACACTGAAAATACGACAAAGCTCTAAAACTGATTCATACACAGCCGTGAGTACTTTGCAGTTATGGAAAAGTAAGGAGGACAATGAAGAAAAAGATGGTTCACGGCCATTCCTGACTTCTTAAATTCACCACAAATATTTGTGTAATTAAAGTAAGTTTGTTCACCTCCTCCCTGCTGTACAATCGCACCACTCACACTAAACAAACATCCACTCTCAAGGCTGAAGCTGATTAACACAGTGATCCACTTGGGGCAATACATTTTACTCAGCTTTGCCATAAAGACTGAGCCAATCAGAAGAAAGTTTCAACATTCCCACATCGACACCTCTCTCCATTTATAAACCTTTCAACATAGGAATTTCTCAGCAGAAACTGTCAGGTTTGAACATCTAGGTCATCGTGGAAATAACAATAAAAAAGAAACAGCTAATGCAAAAACCAGCACTCAGTGGGGTTTACCAAGTGAGTGCTCAGCCTGCTGGGCACTGACTGAGGGGCAGCTGCAAGGAACCAAAAATTCCTAATACCCAGTTACACTCAGGATTCAACACAGCTCCCTTATTTCACTTACTTTGAACATTTGCTTCCAATTAAAAAAAAAAAAAAAAAAGGCAAAAACCCAAACACTCAACCACTACTGAGCTACTAACACCACCACCAACCATGTTATTTTCTGCAACTTTCACCCTATTGAAATATTTTTCCTGTTCCTGACACCTGGACATTAGCAGGCTCCCCCGTAGATGATGAAGCATTTCAGTTTCGCAGCGTGAATGATCAGTTTGTAATAACCTAATGAACACAAACACTTCCTTGTAAGGGGTCCCATGACTCGGTTCGTTCTGGTGCCTGCCATGTAACGCTGCCCTTCACAGGGCACCAGCAACGCGACCCACTCCCAAGAACACTCCCAAGTGAAAACCCTAAAGCTGCTGGCTGTACACAAATGTCATCACTAACCCACACTGTGGAGGAAGGGGTTTTCACTTGCAATCACTGATGGCAAGAAACCACAAAAACCCATTTTCTGCACTCAGCACGGGGACAAAATCCGCATCAAAAAGCGCCAAATAAACAACTCTGCAGTTGATCACAGTGCAGAAATTTAACTTGTATCCATATTTAACTTGGATTTTTTTCTGGCTGTTTTTCCCCATGCCTCACGAAAGGTGCAGTGGATGGTCACCATTTCTTAGGTAGCAGAGCTCCCGCTCTCCCCTGCACCTGCCTGGGCACAGTCTTTACTCCACACGTGCCAGAGCAGATCTGTCTGGAGCGTTTCAAACCCTCAGCAGAGACAGCAGAAAATGATCTGGACTGGGAGCAAAGGTATTATCCCCACTTACGCCACAGTCAATTAAGTAATATTTAATACAGGAGAAAGCAAGAAGCTAATGAAAGGCAGCACTAATGCAAAGCCTCAGCTGCTCCTGCCTGTAATGGCAGGAGAACAAGCCCACATCTCTGGTGTTACTGCTCCAGGCCCTGTGTGGCCGTGACACAGCAGGTAAGGCAGGACCTGTCCCACGGGGCCTTGCAGGCCAGCCCCAGACTGGATTCTCACCAGTGGTGCCAGGTCCTTATCCAACCCTCTTTGTGTATTGTTTCTATTTCCGACTTTGTCTTTTCCAGTGATTCACACGCGTGAAGAATTAACAATAGCAACTCTAGATCCGCTTGGAAGTGGGTGGAATAATGAGCTGCCTTCAAAGATACCGACACGTATACGACACACAGCGAGGGATGGAGCAGCAGCGCCTGAAAGAGCTGTCTGTCATCAATGAACTGCACTGCCCAGCAGTGGCTCTGTTCTTTCAGGCACCACCAAGCTGTTCAGCACTCCTCAGAATTCCCCGATTCTCTTCCATCCCACACCCTTTCCCATCTAATACCAAAACTGCACCAGTGGCTGAGGCCGGGCTGGCAGAGCCCACACCAGTTTTGCCATGTGAAAAGATTCCTCCAAACGCCCCCCATCATCGTGTCATCTGAAAATGTGTCAGGGAAGAAGCTGGAAATCAGCAGTGGAACACAGCAGCCCCTTATTTAGGGGGAAAAAGCTTTGTTAGCAATACAAGAGCCCTGTCCTCAGGTAACAGTCAGTAAGAAGCAAGAAGCCACTGGCAGGTTGGAAAGCCTGGGCTGACAGTAAGACACGTTTCACAGCACGACACACAATGCTCCTCCCATTTAGCATTTTATTAGTAACTGAAGTTCAGTGTTTTCCCCAACCAGCAGCACTGATTGCTCCTTTCACTCTTCCAAAACAGTTCAAGTGTAAATCAGCAATGAGATACTTATCACCCAACATCACAGACAGGAAAATGTGAATTTTTCAATGTGATTTTTTCTGGAAGTATCGATTACCAAAACCATGGAGGGCTAATCCTGGCACACAAAACTGAGTTTCTGAGAAAAGAGGGGGATGATATTCTCATGTTATAAGTGCACAAATATTTTATACATAACTTTTGGGAATACCTTATCTCTCCTTAAAAGGAGTGTCCTGCAGTAACTCAAAGAAACCTGAAACAGAGGGCTACTGTCTGAATGAGCCTAAGCACACTCATTAAAATCTGTTTCTGTTACTTTATAATTCCATTTTTATAAAGGAACATCTCACATGAGCATCTGACAGGACCTTCCTTGTTGAGAAAAACTTAACTTTTAAACACTGTGCAAGGGCCAAGCAGCATCAAAGAATGATCCTGTCCCCTATTACACATTTAGGAGAACAGAGATGATTGATCAGGTTGGACTACCTTGGCAAAACTCCAGTATACTTTAACAGCCCGTGGTACAAGGCATTCCTCTCCTGAGCACGATGTGGAGCAGTAGGAACAAAGTGGGAGAAGTTACCATGGTGTACATAACCACCTCAGAACTGCTGCAAGCCGCCACTTCCATCAGCAAAGCCATTCCTTTTCCAAATAACAGGGCGAGGACGAGCTATTGGAAGTGAGAAGTCAGGAAAATGCAGTAGGATCAAGTTTGGCTTTGAAGTGGCGCTGGGAAACACCACAGGGACTAAAGCATCTGTTGGGAAGCAAACAAGGTGTGAGCGCTGGAAGGAGCTAAGGCTGCTCTGCCACCTCCTTCCTGCACCCAGCGCCCACCCTGGGAAGGACAAGGCAGCTCCAGGGCTGCCCAGAGTGCTGGGAATGCTCAGAGCCTGCAGAGAGCAGGGAACACACTACCACCTCCTCTCTCCCTCCCATCCTCGGGGAATAAGGAGATATACCTTCAGTTCCAGTGGTTTAAACCCGAAATAAATGCATCACACGATGGAAATGCCCTGACGGGGAATTAACACAACTGATGGCCAGGCAGCCTCCGGCACTCTCAGCTCCTCTAACAAGCTGAGGAGCACACGACACTTACCAAGAAAGAGATGGGGCCTCCTCTGATTCAGGACACACCTTGGGGTGGGAGATTTAGGGTCACAGCAACACAGGAAAAGCACAAATCCATCGAGCAAGAACGAGAGGTGCCTTGAGAAAGCCACTGTGAAGTGGGGTGCCAAGCACAGCCTCGATGGGCTGGGACAATACCAGATGTGCTCACTGGTCCCTGCGTCACATTTCCCTCTCAGACCGACCGGGAGAGACTGCCCAGAGAGATGAGGGAATAAGTGATGGCAGATTTTTCCATGTGATTAAATTCCAAAACACAAAACCCGAGACATATAAATAAACTAACCTTCTGCAAAAAGCACAAGTAAATCAGAAGTCAAATCAACAATCTTGCCTTCATTTCTCTCCATATCACTGCTATTTAACAACCACAGTAGCTCCTTTCTCTTGTCTGAGAAACTCCTGTTGAGCCAAGACCAACAGCCAATATCCTCTCCACTAAAGCACAATGTTTGCTTTAAACAAATTTGCTTTTCTGAACAGGATAGCGTGTCTGTCTAAATCTTAGATACTTATGTTGAGACACACAAATGTTGGTTGAAATATAGCACTGGAGCAACATTTAACAGAGACAATGAACAATGGAAGCACTGTAGGGAAAAGAGGAAGAAATTCTGCAGCTACTTCCTCTAAAACAGCATTCTGATTTTGTAACATCACCTGAAAATTAGCCAATGTCCCTGGCCACTGCCTGGGAAGCTCTGAAGGAGGTGGCAGAGCAGCTTTAGCTCCTTCCCAGAAGCTCAGCAGCAGGTTTGCAGCTCTCTCCAGCTGAGCCAGGAAAAGGAACAGTCCTGCGCTGTTTGCAGACACTCTCTGGAATTAAGAAAAATGTCTGAAGGAGCCCCAAACACCCAGGTTTTACCAGTGCAATGTCCTAATCAGCTGAACACATCCTGGCTTGGGTTTTAACTTTTGCTGTGCTCATGAGGATCTAGAAAGGCATTATCCCTATAGTTATCTATTTCAAAATGTCACCATTTGTACTCCAAACTGAAGAGTTTAAAACGCCATCGTGCTGCAGCCCAGCTGTTTTAAGAGACACATTGCTCTGGCCTCCCTGAAAAGCAGGGTGTGCACAGACCCGAGTAACGGAGTTCTACAAAGACACAGAGCCCTACAAAATTGCCCAAGGAGTCTTTTTTTCCTGACACCAAAGCCAATACATTTTAACCATTTCTTGTCACAGCCTGAGAACAAGCTCAGTGTGGCTCACAATTCCCTTTATGAAGCCGCTTGTCACAAAATTATTTTAGAAAGAACATTCAATTCTTCTCAAAGAACTGGTGCCACAAAAGCTTGGATCTTCACCAGGAGGATCCTCAGGGGTTTGACAGCTGATGAAACACTTTCTGCCCTATGCACAAAGGAATAAAGCAGATTTATTAAAAGCAGCACAACACATTGGGGGGCTCCATAAAAATACTGCTCACCAGGTCCTGCTCTGGCAGAACACATTAGGCTCATAAATTCCATATAAATTTGCTGTTGCCACTTCGTGGTGTTTCCCACATTTTTCAGGGCACTGCACAGCAGCCCAGCCCTCCTCTGCCACCAAACCAATACCATAAATTTAACATATGCTGAAATAAATTGGATTTAATGAGCCTGATGGGTCCCCTCCAAGTCAGCACACTCTGTCATTATGTGAAAAACAGAAGTTTCTGAGGTATGCTCACTACCAAACCCTTGTCCTGTGCACCAGGACTTCGCAGAGATTTTGGGAGTTGTATTTTGTGTTCAGTAGCACCAGCAAGATCAGTTCTCCTAGAAAAGTTCTCCATTTAGTTACACGTTTACAACTTTTCCAGATGCTTTTGATAGCTGATACTGATTCCACAGCAACCCTCCAGCAAAGCCCAGCTGCTAGACCAAGGTTAAGAGAGCTTCTCAGGCTTCACCAGTTACTTGAAGATGATCATAAAATGACATTGAGGCCCGTTACTTCTCAATTACCGTGTGACACCTCACCGTGGCGTCTCACATAACACGTTCTTGATGACTAATTATTTCACCTATACTAATTTCCTGATCACGTGCTTCTCACACCAGAGTGGATAACAGGCCAACACGGAGAACTGATTGCTGCCTAGAAAAGCTCTGAGAAAAGAATATTTTAGCCAGGAGATAACAGGCATGAATGATCTGAAAACTGAATTAGGAGCTTAGTTCTCCTGTACAACAGCTTCAGGGTAGAAAATACATAGCTGACTACAGCATGTGACTGAAGGCCTGGAAATGAAGGAATTCCTCTATATTATTCCTCTATAATAACCACGTAGACATTTGCGTGTGTATATATATATATGCATATATCCGTGCGTGTATCACGGATCTCAACAGCGCAACAACACACTGAGCGGAGAGGTGAGCACCGAGCACGACCCTCCCTTGCTAACTGTGGTGCTCTCACGCAGCCTGTCCCTCCTGCCCCCCAGCCCAGCGTCACCTTCCTCCTTCTGACTCCCGCTTCCCCTTCCCAAGCCACCATTCCCTTCCCAGACACGGCCCCAGCGGAGAGCGGTGACATCCCCGGGCCGGAGCGCGCCGAAGCGTCCCCTCACCTCATCCTCCTTGTGATTCCGAATGCCGCGCACCAGGTCCTGCAGGTTCTTGTCAAACATACGGTCGATGCTGCCCTTCACCATCTTCAGCGCCATGGCGGCGGCGGCGGGGCCTGCGCCGGGCTGAGGGGCCGGGCCCGGCCGGGGGGGCC
>VWZN01017959.1:18636-85298 GCA_013396955.1 Regulus satrapa | reverse complement strand
GGGAATAGCGCTTGAATTATGGATGGCCTCGGGTGGTCGTGGGGACCCCCAGGACCAGCCGCAGAGTGGGAATAAACAGCGGCCGGCGGCGGTTGTGGGTCTGGAGGCAGCGCTGGTGTCTGGGGCTGCCGCCAGTTCCCCTCCAGCCGTGCCCTTGGAGCTCCCCTTTTATTTATCCCGAGCAGAATTCGAGCCAGCCGCAATCCTCGTGCTTCCAAATAAAATGTCACTTGTCCTTGCTTAGCTACCGAGCGGCGTTTTCCCTCAACTTGCCTGACTTTCTCCCGAGCCCGGACGAGCGATGTGTGACCTTGATAACAATGTCCATGTTCATATTAGTGACAATCCCACGAGAGCCGAAAGGCTCCGGGGAGGGTATTTTTGGATGTGTGTAGGCTTCTTACCAACCCTTGAGCAATTCCTCTCCCTAACTGCGCGTAGCCCCCTCGGAGCACAGTTTGCGAAGGCAAAACGTCTCTCTGTGTGTTTGCCTGGCGCAGGCACTGTTGATTATCCCCGCGTTCCAGGCTGTGCTGTTGTACGTGAGCCGTTTCCCGGCGAGAACACGCTGGGACGCACAGGCTGGGGCAGCCCAATACTGCTGATGTTGTTGCTCGCTTTTGGCAATCGCCTGCGTGTGAGCGATTAGGAGGAATATATCGCCGGTGGCGGGGGGGGGAAGGTGGGAGACGGCTGCCTGCTCCTATCTGCCGCCTGCCTTTCGGGGCTCCTGCCGTAGCCGTGCTTTTCCAAAACATCCTCCGTGCAGGCTGGCGGGCTGTTCCCGGCGTGTCTCCCGGCACACGGTGGTTAAACGCAGCCTTTCCTGTTTGGGCAGCTCTGTCAGTGTTGGCGGGCGCGCGCTCCGCTCAAATTGTCAGAAACTGAAAGTACAAGCGGTGACCGGCTTCGGTTTTCCTCGCCAAATATTAACTCGTGTCCTCCCCCCCCCCGAGGGGGTTGTGTGAAGCGGAGGTTAAAGATTACGCGGGGTAGGGATTGTTCTGGGAGGGAGGGATGCTTTTATGTCTGTTCGCAGAGATTCATTTAGGCTAAAAAACCGAACCCCCTTCCCCCGCCCTTTATTTTAACGGTGAAACGTGTGTTTTGCAGCATGGGAAATAAGGGGTTTAACTTGATTTGGGAAAACTTGAGCAGCTGTTTTCGAGGATGGCAGAATAAATAGAATTTCTTCTCAGTTCGTCAGAAATGCAGCGGGTGGGGGTGGTGGTAGGGGGTTCTGTGTGTGCGATTCCCCCTCACGTACTGAGAAACACCGCAAACCCCAAACACATCCTGCCATTAAACCATCCGCTTGGCTATAGCCAGCTTTCCCGGGGCGATTCCCTCGCGGCTGCTCCACCGGGAGCCGCGGCAGCACCGCGCCCGCAGCTCGGGGCAGATCCGCACACACGCACGGCCCGGCGCTGGCCGCGGCTCCGGCTCGACCCTGGGGCTCTGCAAACAAATGCCCGAGTCCGCGGCAGCGCTTGGCCTGCTGACATCGTGCTCTGCTGAACGGCAGCCGCGCTTTCCCCGCGCTGGCGCGGCCCCGGGCTGCCGGCGATCATCGGCTCGCTTTGACGTAAGCGAAGAACATTTCTCAGTTTCACCGCTCTCGGTTCCGAGGAAGCAAGGTGGGATAGCTGAGGGCAGGGGGAAAAAAAAACAAACCCAAAAACAAAACACCACACCACGCTTCGAGGAGTTTTATTCAGCAGCGTTCCGCTTGCTTCCTGTTGTGCTCTGTGAGATGTGTTTTCCGAGGAGAGCTGGAGGGGAAGGCGACGGGAAGCTGGCGGTGCCGGCTGGTTATTTTTGGTGAGAGCAGCAGCAGTGGCAGGGAGTCATCTTTCCCAACATCCGAGGCTCTGTAGTGTGAACCTGCTGCGTGCCCGGGCTCCGCGGTGTGATGTAACCCTGCCCTGAGTAACTTGGCTATTTTTATGCTCTTACTACATCTTAAATTAGCGGCGTCGGTGTTGCTGCGTAGAAGGCTGGTCTCTCCTATCAACGGACGCCTGGATTAAATACCGTGTCTCTTTATTGCTGGGCTGCTGCTTATTTCGTGTATAATAGGAAAAGTGGGGTCTCTCCAGACTGCCGAGCCCGGATAATAGCCCGGCTGACAACCCGGTGCTTGTTGGGATGCTAAAAGAGCCGGGGAGGCTGATGTGAAACATGTATTTCCCTCCGAGTCTAATTAGGGCCGTGGGAGGAGAGAGAGAGCGGCGGTGGTGCAGCTCCAGCCTCCCACTGGCTTCCACACAAAACTGAAAGTGCGGCTCCTTCCCCCGCCTTCCGCCGCCTCAAAGGAAAGGCCACGGTGCCCTAATGAAGCCGTGGTGAGCCGTGCTGGCCGTGCCACACTGTGATGAGTAAGTTGAATAGTGCATGGTGAGTAATCTCTCCTCATGACTCACAAAATATTTTCTGATGTTGACCTCTGTTTTTGTGACTGCCCCGCTTAATCAGAGCTGAAGTGAGTGTACTCTTTTGTGTGCTGGTTAACTCCTCGGCTCCCACCTACCTGCCCCACTTCTTGCCCGTGCCAGGTTGTCAAGAGACCAGGGATACCGTGTTAAAATTTTAATTTTGATACTACGAGAGATACAGGCCCGGATAAAGGAAGTATTTGGGTGAGAGACCAGAGTTAATGGATCTAACTGGTCTTAAATAGGCTACTGCTGTTGGAGGATGGTATTTTCAGTCACATTTCAAGTATTGCTAAGCATAACTTGGTGCTCATTACTTACATCTGAAGGGTACAAGGGGTGAAGTCCCCATGTGTAGTTTTAAGACTTGCAGATATTTAGGTTTTTTTCACTGAAAATTTTTCTTAAAATGGTTTATTCTCGTCTCTGATTTCTACTACAGTTAAATTTGAATATGGATTAGGTTTAAATGTGGAGACTTTTTCTTTTCTACCACAGTAAGGTCTGCCTGATTTGTGAGGTGTCTCAGGTTGTATTTTGAGCTGCTGGCAAGTCCCTGTGTAGAATCGCAGGCTGTTGTGTGTGCATGAAGGAGAAAGGGTGGGGGTGTTGCAGGGTGGATCAGCTCTGCAGTCTGGTCTGGCAGGGTTCTCCTGGTATATCTGTGGCACCAGGGAGGGATTGCTTGCACAGAGAGCTGAGCAACAGGAGGTTCAGAGCTGCTGAGGCTGATAATTGTCCCCCAAATCGATGTTTGCTGGACTGCACCCTCTCGCAGCACAGAGCAATGTGGAAAAGCCTGTTTGCCGTGTGTGGAAGAGAGGACACTGAGCTTCATTCATTTGCTGTCCCCGGGGCCTGCGCTGCCGGGGCTGGCAGGGATCAGTGGCAGCGGGGACGGGAGGCACAGCCCGGTGCCTGTGCAGGGCTCTCGTGGCTGCAGGTGCCTCGCTGCTGTCACGTTCAGTAGGGAGCGAGTCCTTTCCAGTGTCAGAATGAGGGATCTGCCCGTTGTGCTCTGTTCCCTGCTGGGTGGCATTCCCATGGAAGGCGGCTGCAAGCGTCCGTGCGCATCGGGTTGGTGTGGGTTGTGTTCCCCTCTCTCTGTTTGACTTGCAAGGGCCGCGAGGCTGAGTTGTGGCAGCCCCTGGGAATCCAGCAGGGTTGTACTCTGGGTTTAGGATCACAGAATCATGGAATGGTTTGGCTTGGAAGGGACCTTAAAGCCCATCTTGGTCCACCCTGTTCCACTATCCCAGGTTGCTCCGAGCCCTGTCCAAGCTGGCCTTGGACAACTCCAGGGATGGGGCAGTCACAAGGGTTCTGGGCAACCTGTGCCAGGGCCTCAGCACCCTCACAGCCAAGAATTTATCTCTGTCCTAGTTACCATACAGTAATACTATTTTTTTTTTTCCCCTCCATCTACCAATTTTATTCCTTCTTCCAGCCTTTGACTGTCCCCGGAGGGGACGCTCCTGGTTGTGCCACTGTGCATGTCTTAGCAGGGTGAGGTGCCTCTGCCCTGAGCTTAAACCTCCAAATTAGCACCTGTGATGAGAAGTCTGGCTTGAATAATTAATTTATTTGTCTGTGTTTCTCATCATTACTGCTGGCTTTCCACTCAGCTGTGATGGCAAGAAAATTCTCATTTTCTAATTGAGAAATGCACCTGGAGATGTGCGTGTGGCTGCTACTGGGAGTAATGAATACAAGCTTCTTACTACTAGATTTTGTACAGGTGGGAGGGTGCAGAGTGTGGGTTTTGGGATTTTTTTTCCCCTCTCTGCTGTCCTGATCCAGCTGATACCATTCTGTCACCAAAGGAATGTGCTGTGCAGGGAGACCTCAAGGGCAGGGAGTGTTAATGAAAATCACAGCCCAGCGGGGATTGTCACCTTTGAAATTAAAGATCAACGGTGGAGATGAATAATAAACCACGCTTGAAAATTTAATCCTTTTTTTTGTGTGTGTGTCACTCAGCTTTCCTGGGAAGAGTTTCTGTGATGCCTGGCTTTGGCTTCCCAGGCAGAGAGGGAGATGAGGGAGCACTGAGTGCCACAGAACGATGCTGTGGATGAATTTGGGAAGGACCTAAAGAGCAGCTAAATTGTTCCCTTGGGGTTGGAGCTGCCCTGCTGCTGAGGGTGGTCTTGTGCATCCTGCCCTCTGCCACAGCTCCATCCCGTGCTTATTCCATTCCCCACTGCACTCCTGTGGGATGAGCTGATGGAAAACACGTTTTGCACGTGCTCCTGATTTTTCCCTGGGTTCAGCCTGGGCTGGAGGGGGAAGGTGAAGCCCCCCTGATCCTCCCTGCGCTTGGGAGCGTTGGTGCCTGTGGAGCTGTGTGTGGGGTGGCTGTGGGAACGGGATCGCTGGAAATATCTGGGCTGCAAAAAAAAATGTTGCAGTGTTTTCAGAGGCGGCCCCCCCTCGGCCCTGCTCTGTGAAATGTGAGTCAGGGCCTGCCCGGGGCAGCCGGCCCTACAAAGGAGACAGAGGAGGAAACTGTTGCTCTGCCTTTGCCAGGCAAAACCCTCCTCACCTCCTGAGTAATCGCCCAGAAATTCGGCAGCCAGGCTGAGTCCGGGGGTTTTCCCCTCTGCTGTTGATGCAGCTTGTTGGGAAATGCTTGTGGGGATGACTAATCACTTTGAAAAGCTTGTCTGGTGAAGGAAGGGTTTGAGCACAGTTCCGATTTCTCAGCAGCTCTCTCTCTCTCTCTGCCTGCCCTCCCCGGTTGTAAAAACACCTGGAGTGGGGAGAGCGAGCCTCGTGAAACTGGGAAATACTGACTGAGTCATTTCAGAAGCACTCGGGTTTCTCTGCTGCTCAGCAGATCACAGAGTTGGCACTGTAACACCGTTTTTTCTGCCCTTTTCCCCGGTGCCAGAGGGACCCAGGGATGTGCTCTTGGGGGCAGAGGAGCCCTACAGCATTAATTGTGCAGCACGTGGGCAGCACAGAACAGCAGTTTCCTTCTGGGCTTTACCCTTTGAAGTAGAACTTGCCCTGAGTGACAATCGGTGCTTGTTCAGTCCTCAAACTCCTTTTGTTCCAAGCTCTGACCCGTTGGATACAAGATAAATCATGGGTTCAGTTAACTGACATTTTTTCCCCCAGTTTCCAAAGCGAAAGTTGGTCTCCTGTCTTGCATCTTAAGACCACACTAGTATTTATTTTTTATATAACTGATTTATCTGAAAGGCAACTGTTGAAAGACAGAGTAGC
This sequence comes from Regulus satrapa, assembly GCA_013396955.1. Classification (NCBI taxonomy): domain Eukaryota; kingdom Metazoa; phylum Chordata; class Aves; order Passeriformes; family Regulidae; genus Regulus; species Regulus satrapa. The sequence continues at coordinate 79,632 of VWZN01017959.1, read as the reverse complement.
TGTCTAAGATTGCTTGTTTTTCCCCTTTCATTCATCAGCAGATGAGCGAGGATTAATGTTCCTGTCCCGGCCAAAGTTCCAGCTCAGGCAATTCAAATTTATCTACCTAAAAATTCACCCATCAGCTCCAGTTGGACACAGCACTGAAAGCTTTCAGTGTGCCAAGGGAAATCTGTGCCCCCACATGCAGCTCCAGCTCTTGTCCTTCATGGCAGCCTTGTTATATATGGAGATGATTATCCTTTCAAGTCTCAGATATGGGACTGAATTGTGTTGCCTCTGGGAATTTAGGCAAAATATCTTACCTCTTGGTATGTGAGATTTATGGGGGATTTAATCACCCTTCTCCCCAGACATCCATATGTCTACTTTTGTACTCTTCCTTCTTTCTTTTCCCCCTTTCTCATTGATTTGCTTTTTTTTTCTTCCTGCTTTGAGTTAACCTTTAACTGTCTGATTAGGGTTTTGCACTGTAATGATCAATACAAGGACCAGGGGTGGGATGAAATTTTTTGTCTCTTGCAGTGTCTTTAATCACAGATGGATAATCATAAAGTGTCTCAACATATTTTTGCTTCAATTATTTTCTCCTTCCTAACAGAAGGAACCACAGAAAGAGGAGAAGCTCATGTTGGGAATTGTGAACATGTTTACTTTCATGGTAATTATTAAAGACAAAACTAACTCTGAAGAGGAACAAGAAATAAAACTGCATAGAAAAGTTGGCCACATGGTGCTAGAGCTATCAAATCAAGTAGGGACTATTTTTAGAGCATAGGAAGAGGGTGAGTATATTTTACAGCAGGAAATGATGGTTTCATAGATAGGAGCAGATCTGTGAATAACGAAAAAGTTCTTGTTCAGAGTATTTTGGTTTGTTTCATTTCACCTGTGAATGAGAGTTTTCTAAAAATTTACACTGAAAGAACTTTGTAGTGTTGGATGAAAAATCTGAGGAATTAAGTGAAGACAGATAAATGAAGCATTGGAAAACTTTTTTGAACTAAACTCTACAGAAAGTTTGGAATTAAGTTGATTAGTAAAAATTAATAGGTCTTAAAAGTGTTTGTTATTTTCTGTCTACTGTGAAGGGCAGTTCCTGATGTTTTGCAATTAATGTGTCATTTACTTCTTGGAGCTCAGCAATATTATTAATATTTGACACTTCTAAAATTCTACCAACTCTGAGCTTTTGAGGCTTCTCATCCATTCCTCAGCTGGATTCCCAATGGGCTGCAGGTGGTTCCCTCTGTCTCCCACATCTGTTGGCAGCAAGACCTGGGAGATCAGGGTGGCCTCTGACCTCTGGAGCTGGGTTTGAAGTCTTTGTGGGTCTTACCTCGGCTTCCGTCCCTGCTCATTACAGCAATCAGTCATTTGAACTTCTGCAATCTGTGAAAAATGCATTGCAATATTGTAGGATCGTTTATAAGTCTTTAAATAAAAGCTTGTGGAAATGGTTGGTGGCTGGAAGTTGCTGTCTGCTGTTCAGAAGCTCCACTAGATCACTGCTCTGCTCCACAAGTTGAAGCTTATAGAGGAAAACCCATATATATTGTTTTTTTTTTTCTTTTTGTTCCTAACAAAACTCCACGCCCAGTGGGCTTCAGAAGGAGTACAAGGTTTTACTGCTAATTTCTGTTATGTGGAATATTTATGTATGTTAAGTAGGAGCGGAATTTCTGAGCTGCCCAAGAGTGAGTTATCTTTCCTGAGAATATAAAGTGGTTATTTAAGCTGTTGTCTCACCAGTTTTCCCTGCAGGAGTCAGGGCTCAGGCTGTGCCATGAGCTTCCTCCCAGCTCCCACCTGGCCTTGAGAAGGAGATGGTGGCTGCTTCCAGCACCAACAATTAGGGGGCTGTGTTCCCTTCTTCCCTGGGGTGCTGTGTGCAGGTTTGTCGCTGGCAGTGTGGATGGTCCCGGCTGTCTGGTGCTCCCCTGTCCCTGCACACGGGGGGTATTTCCCTGCCAGCCCGGGCTGCGGCTCCTGGCGAGGTGCAGGTGTGCACCTGGGACATCCGCAGGTACAAATGACTCTTCTCTCTGTTCCCTTGTGCCTGAGCTGCTCTCGCCCTTGGAGCAGTGTTTGTGGAGTGGTCTGGTTGAAAGGGAACTGAGACCATGCCCCAGAAAGGTTCAGTTTAAGTTTAGTTTTAGTTTAGGCCTCCCCTGCCTTTGCTGTGTGTGAGCACAGGCTCTGCTGGCCCAGAGCAAGAGGTGACTTCGGGGAAGTGGTGGCAGGGCAGGTGGCCCAGTGGGGTTAAACTGTCTGTGAAATGGTGGCAGGGCTGCTTTCCTCTGTTCCAGGGGGTGAAAGCCCAGCAGTTCCCTCTGTCCCAGAGCAAGCACTGCTGGCTTCTTGTGTGTGTGCACACTCCAGCTGCCTCGGTATGGGCACGGTGTGTCACTGCCCAAAGCTCACCTAGGAGGGCAGTAGGATACACCAGTGAATTGCTGTTTCACCAAAATAATTGCATTCCCCTATATATTCCTACATAAACATTATTTTAAACTGGTTTTTTTTTTTTTGCATAGTGGAATGACTTCTTTTGTCTGGCTCACGCTGGGGAAGCCCATCCTGCTGTGACTGTCCTGTGTGCCTGCAACACTCCTGCAGGCTGATTGCATGTTAATGGATTGACACAGCCCCTCCTCACGGACCAGGGGAACCATTCCCTCCTGCAGCTGTGCAGTGTCCACAGCAAGAGTGTGGAAAGGCAAAACTGTGTTACTGTGGTTGAAGTAGCAGCAGTGAAAGTGCAATCCCCGCTGCAACCATGCTAAATGATTATCCAGAGCAGTTTGGATCTTCTTTCCCAATGCCTGTTTCCTTTGTTAGTTTATTTTGGATATTTGGCCAACCTTTTCTTTTTATTTAAATGTCCTTATGTAGCCATTAAGGAGGCCATAGTTACCACCATGTTTTCCATTTGGTTTTGTGTGACAGTAACTTAGGAACTACTGAAACTACCTCAGGCTTGTCTGCCTCCTGCTGTGTGGGAGATGGGCTTCCAAATGCAGTTCTTTTACAGAACTCTTCCTTCCCTTGTCTTTTCTTCCCTGAAACTGTGAGGAAAAGTATGGATACAAGGTGTTCTCTGCAGGAGATCTCTTTTTATACATTCCAATAAAAATGTATTCTTGTGAATGCCCTTGTGCTTTCTTGATTAAGGGAATGACCGTAATTGGGGTGTTCAGATGAGACTTTTGGTCCTTGTCTCTCTTGGTAAGAAAAATTGTGCTATGGTTGCTGCTATGGAAGCTAAAATGGCACAGTCTCGATTTGGGATAAAATCTGGTAATATTAAACCAAGTCTCGCCATCCAGTATGGAATACTGCATGGAGCAGGCTTTCCCTTCCCTTTACTCAAGGCTTGACTGGCATATAAACACAAGGCAAGCACCTTAAAATGCAGAGTGGTGGAAGGCAGAGCTGGCAGGGCATGGAGCCCGAGATCCTCCCTTCACGGAGCAGCTCCTGGCTGCTGCAGTGCCTGGAAGTGCTTTGGCTTTTCCCAGACTCCTGTGACCCCTGTGATCAGCTGTGCTGGCCATGGGCGTGCTCTGGGCAGGAGGACTGTGCTGCTGGGGCTCTCGGGGTGGGTTAAGTGAAATGAAACCCTGTGGGAGGAGCAACACAAACTTCTGTCAGGCTGAAATCCCTGGTTTGTGAGGGCATCCGAATGCTGGGATGCCATGCAGAATGCTGGGTCTTTCCTGGCTCCATGGGAAGCTGCAGCTGCAGTGGCTCATGTTGCCTTTCCTGGTGTCCAGAGAAACCCTTATCATCCTTCCCAGATGGAGAGAAGTGAGGGGCTTGAAAGAGGCACTTGTCCCACCAACCTTCTGCAAGATTGATTGGCTTTTCCTAATCCATCTTTTTGATCTCTGCTAACCATCTTGTCTGCAGCTGTAACATCCTCTCCTTTGGATTTATGGACTGCTGCCTGGGGAGACAGAGCTGCCACTGCAGGCAACCAAGCTGTTGTTTAAACCCAGGGACTGGTGGGACTGACCTCTTTTGTTTTGCCAGTTAAATGGGTCGAGTGGAGATCAGAATTTGGCAAATCCCAATGACTCCTGTTAATCTGTGAGTGGGGTCAGTGTTCAGGATTTGGGAGGAGCTGGTTGCACATTGGAGTGCTGCAAGTGTATCCAGACGGGGTCATTAAAAAGTACACAAGTGTTGCCATTGATTTATTTGTAACTGGCTTGTTTCGGCTCTGGTTTTCACACATCTGGTGGACAGGGGAAATAAAGCTCTAGGAGACCTGTCCCTCCTGCTCTGCCCCTGCTTGACCGCAGCTGCTTTTCCCATTTCTGCAGGGCTGCTTTGGTCACCTGCCCTGTTTTTAGGGGAGGAAGCGCGGTCTGGTGAGTCAGAAGCGGCTCTGAAAGGACAAGGGTTGCTTTGGTGAGTTTAGTCTGGGCAGCCAAAGCTATGCCCAGAAGTGTTCCTGCCTATGAGAGGAGATAAGGAGCCATAAAAGTCTGTGTGGTGCTGGGAGAGTGAAAGATTGAAGAGGAACTTATCCAGGTTTTCAAACTATTTGTTCACTGCCCAGGTCTGCAGGCTTTTTGGGGCTACCTTTTCACTACCTGGGCTGTGTAGATGATCAGATCTCACCAAGATCCCACTTTCAGAGAATCATGGAATCTCAGATTTGGGTTGGAAGGGACCTTGAAACTCATCCAGTCCCACCCCCTGCCATGGGCAGGGACACCTTCCACTATCCCAGCTTGCTCCAAGCCCTCTCCAGCCTGGATGAGGTGTAACTTGGCATGTGAGGAAATAAAATTTAGAAAAATACAGTGTTCACCCTCAGACCCTAATTTATGCTTGCCCCAATACTAAGCACAGCTTTTTTCATAAGAAAAAACCAACCCCTCCCCCCCCCCCCAAAAAAAAAAAAAAAGAAGTAAATTTGGAAGGACACTGGGGTGGTGTTTCTTGCTCCAGGCAGTGCTGGCTGCCCAATTTAAGTGAACCAGCTCTTTGTGTTTGAGGATGGAAACCAGAACATTTAAAACCATTGCTTGAGGTTATAGATTCACTTTAGACTATGGATTGTTGCACTGGGGGTTAACTGTTCTGTACAAACACACCCAGGAGTCTGGGATATGGTACTGGAACACAGAATTAAATAAAAATCTTGCCATTTAAGTATCTTCAGTTAGGTTAGTTTGAAATTTTTTTGTAACCAAAGCAGCCGCACCTGGAGGAAGAGTGTAGGGCTTTGTGTTCTTGGGGAATTACAAACCTTTCCAGCAGCCAGCCTGTGGCAAAAATGTTGCAAACTCAATTTTAAACCCTGCCTTGCTCTTGTGGAGTGTTCTGTAGAGATGTCTGATTTGGCTGTTTGTAGTAGGAATTTGGTGCTGTTTATAACAAAGTCGTGCACAGATAACTGAGCTGTGGCTGGTGCTGGTCGTGTCGTGCACGCTGTGATCTCTGTGAATACATTGTGTATTATCGGGCTGCTTTCGTTTGCTCATCCTGGAGGCAGGGGAAGAGCTGTGAGTGCTGCTGAATCCTGGAATATCCTGAGCTGGGAGGGACCCCCAGGGATCATCATCCCAGCCCCTGTCCCTGCACAGAGCCCCAGCACTCCCACCCTGAGCATCCCTGGCAGCGCTGTCCAAACGCTCCTGCAGCTCTGGCAGCCTCGGGGCCGGGACCATTCCCTGGGGAGCCTGGGCAGTGCCAGCACACTGAGTTCTGACCATGATGGTGGTTTTAAAATTTGCGTTAACAAACAAAGGGTGTGATTATAGAAAAGGATAATAACCGCTTCAATATATGTATTTGGAAAGAGCATTTGGCCACTGTCCTTTTTGGCTTTCAATTCACATATTAGAGCTTCTCATATCTGCAACATGTGAAAGATTTTTTTTTTTTTTTTTAATTAAGAGGCGAAGGGAAAGACTGAACTCTTAAAAATTGCTCTGTGACCCAACCTCCATGGCTTGAAGGGTGATAGGAGTTGGTGTCTGTAGGAGGACTCAGCTCTGTGTGTGTGGGACAGGAGCTTTGTGTGCTGGGGACACTGGTGTGCTCAGAGTTACAGCAGGGGGTGTTCAGACTCCTGTGTTCAGAGGTGTAGGAACATGAGGCTGGAGAAATCTGTTGTAGGAATCGGAAGTGTGAAGCTGTTCAGTCCTGCTGGCTGAAACTATGCTCCACTCTTTTCCACAGAATGTTGGATGCTCTTTGAAGTAACTTTTGAGAAAGTGTCTGCTTTCTTTTTGTTATTTTTTCCAATGTAATATCTTGGCAAAAACTATTGTACTTTCTCTGGAAACTCACGTTTCAATTTAAAATTCAACATTTAGATTGAAGACCAGAACTCTGTGGAAAGTTCAGCTGGAGAAGGTTGGCTGCAACAGCTCAATGTGTGTTTAAGTTTGGTTTATTTAAAACTTGTTGTGAAGAGCTTTGGGCAGTCTCAATAATTACTGCAGACTACAACTCTTTGCTTTAAATACTTTCCACATTAAAGAGATAAGGGTGATGTGAAAAGCTTCCATTTATGTGGCTCAGAAGATTCCAAGGGCCTCTCAGACGACGCAAATACAGGAACATTGGAAAGTACATCCAGGCCAGGAGCAGCACGTAGTGTGCTCCATCCCCTCCAGTGCGGGGAGGAGGAGGGAGGGAGGGAGAGCAGCCTGGAGCAGGAGGAGGCTGAATGGAGCTGCTCTTTGTGACAGGGAGCACCGTGCTAGCATCATCTCATCTCGTGACTGGGAACAGAACACAGAGGCTGCTTGAGCCTCAGCCAAAAGGCTTCTGCACGCGGGATTCCAGGATTGATGGAGTCTGTGGGAGGCTCTTCCCCGGGAGCTTCCACTGCCAAAGCCCTGTGGGTGTCAGAGTCCAGCACGACACATGAGCACAACCTGCCCACAGCCTGAGTCACGGGCACTGCAGCTGGGAAAAGTCATAGAAAGCACCTGAACTGAGCCAAAAACCCCAAAGTCAGACCCATGGCTGGATCGGAGACACTTCAGGCTCCCTTTGAGGGGTGCTGGGCTGGCTGTTGGCTGAGCGGGGTAGGGTTGATCAGGCTGCTGGGCCCCCAGGAACCCCCATCCATCCCCCCAGGCTGCTGCTGTCCGTGTCCACTCCCTGGGCCTCCGGGGATCGGCCCCAAAGCTGCTGCTCCGAGCTCTGCTGCCTCTGACCTGAGCCCCTGCACCTGCTTGGGCTGCTGATGGCAGAGGCTGGAGCAGGGTCAGGGACTGGGGGTTTCTTTTGCTTTTGCCTTTTGGTTGCCTCAGACTCCCTGTCAGAGCCTGAACACAGATGTGACGCCTCTTGCTCTTCAGTGTCTTTTCTGATTAAAAGATACAATCATAATGGTGAAATGGGGCTGGAAGTTTCTCTAAGAAAAGGGAAGCTGCTCAGTATTCCCTTCAGGTATGTAGATACATCCTTCCTTTTCCCTCAGTTTTCCACAGCCAGCTCTGCTTTGCAGAAATGTGGGTGATCCTATTGGATTTTTTTTTTTTTAAAGACTTGTTTCAGACTTTCTCTGCTCAGCCGAAGTCTGTATGAGCGTGAAGTAACCTTGGGAAGTGTTTCAGCATGGCAAGTTCAGCAGCAGTAGATGTGGAACTGGTTTGGATTTCTTTATTCTAGATAATGTCACAAAATAAGCTCAAAGGCCCCTTCTGCCTGGAGTTTCCACATGAGGTTGTGCAAGGTCACTTAAATTGGCTGATCTGCAGTTGTAGATATGAATTGTGGTTTCTTTATTATTATTATTTAGATTGATTTCTTTTTTTTACTTTTTAACCAAAGACAGAAATATCTGTTAATTAGAGAACAATTTCTGTCACTTACAGGGATGTTTTCATGAAGACCTGTAGGACAAGGGGTCTCTCATGTGCTCTGCTTGCACTGTGCAAGTGTCCAGCCCCAGCAGTGAGGAACAGAACTTCCTCCCAGGAAATGGTTATGCCAGAATAAGCCTGAATTCACTTTTCCAGTATAATGTGCTTATGTTGATAAAGCAAATTCTGACTTTGCAGGAACACAGTTTACTGGAAGAGCTGGATCAGCCCAGGGGGGCTCTGCTGGGATAATTCTGCATGGAGTGAAACGTGAACATTTCTGGGAGATGTTTATGGATGAGCTGCTGTCCTGGGTTATTCTTACACTTGGCAGATAAGAAATGAGAAGAAAGAGAAGTTCTCCTCCCTCCTTGTGCCCTCCTTTCAGTGCACAGAGAAAAGAGAACACACTCTCTTTTATTTGTGCACTGAGAGGCAGGAGCAGGTTTTAGTTCAGTTGCTACCCTGGTTTCTTGGCCAAGATTTATCAAAAGAATAACCTGGCATTACTGTGAGACTGGATTATGGATGGGGCTGTTTTCTGTAGGGTCTGGGCTGTCCCAGCCCAGGAGATGGGAGGAAAAGCAGCCCCAGCTCTATTCTGTGCTGTTTGGGGTGAACGTTGTTTATTGTGGCCGAGGCAGTGCTCAGCTTCAGGCTCTGTGTGGTCCATCCCAAGTGTCCTGGCTACTGTTGCTGGGCTGTTTGTCCTACTCCCTGGTGTAACTAAAATGATTGGGTTTTCTTGGCTTAGTCTTCTGTGGGACTTCTAGATTTGGGATTAACTTTTTGCCATCTGAAAATAAGAGCTTTTTTCTGGTAAAAGAGTTTTCTCTCGTAGCTTTAGTACAGAATCCCAGACTGGTTTGGGTTGGAAGGCACCTTAAATATAATTTAGTTCCGTCTTGCACCATCCCAGGCTGCTCCAGCCCCAGTGTCCAGCCTGGCCTGGGGCACTGCCAGGGATCCAGGGCCAGCCCCAGCTGCTCTGGGCACCCTGGGCCAGGGCCTGCCCACCCTCCCAGGGAAGAATTTCCTTCCCAATATCTCATCTAACTCTGTCCTCTGGCAGTGGAAGCCATTCCCCCTTGTTTTGTCACTAGCTCTCATATTAAAATTTCTTCTCCCTCATGTTTATGAGCCCCTTTAAGGCACTGGAAGAATGGCAGACCTCAGGAATTCTTGCCTGTCTGTCCATCTGTCCTGAGATTTTTAACCAGGCATTGAACGGGCTGTGTATGAATTTCTTGGAATGAGAACTTCTGGAGACCTGGCTGATCCAAGTGCATGAGCTGGTTATACAAGGGAAAATGTGTTTCCTCCTGAAAGTAGGAAACCTGAGATACTGATGGGAAATGCTTCCATTAGACTCAGATCATGTCCTTCCATGTCTTGAAAATGAGATAATCCAACCATTTTCTGTCATCAACCATCAGTGGTTTTCTTCTTCCTTCCTTCCCCTGCACCCAGTCCTGCTTTGTTACCTGTCACTGCCCTTTGCTGCAGAATTTCCCCTGGTAAATCTACAGAAATGACATTTCTGCAGCACAAGACAAGGGAAATGATTTGAGGGAGCCTTTGTATTTGTATTTCTGGAAGGGCTGTAGATACAAGACTCCTAATTAAAAGGTCAAAGCCACTTGCAGAAACAATGTCTAAATATAACCCCGGCTTTGTGCAGATGGACTCTGGTAACCAAGGCTTCACAAGCTGGATACATCAATGCGTGTAAGGAGCTCCCGTGGTTTCTCTAAAATAGAACTTTTTTTGTACAATGGTGCATATAAACATAGCTCCAAGGGCTCTTTTTAGCATGAATTTGTAATAATTTGCTAAACCCACTTGTGCTTCTGTTGTCCCTGAATAAACTCCCAAATGAAATCAACAAATCTCCAGTCTCACCCTGGTGTGGATATGTGATGCTCAAGGTTTGGTGTGTTTTGGGTTTCAGTTCATGAGCAGGGCTGCATATCCAGGCCTTTTTCTGTGTGCTCTGAGGGTGTTTTTCCTGCACTGACATCTGCTCCCACTGTTTATTGGATGCTTTATTTTGGAAAGCCATTCCCTGTGTGAGAATCTCACTGCCCATCTGGAGCTGGGAGCCCGTGCCAGATGCTGGGCCAAGGGAATCAGCTGTTCATGGGGAACTTGCACTCAAGTACCTGCTGCATCCCCACAGTCCCCAAAGACTTCAGTCACAGAATTCCCAGCCACACAGTCCCTGACTGCAGGGAATGACAAATAAGTAAGAATGACAGTTCTCTCATATCAATCAGAGATACTTGAACTATTTATTTCCTTAAGCCTTAGTTTTTCTTAGAGGGCTCATTTTGATGGCTTTAGTGGGTGGAATTCTAAGACTCCTTTCCCAGTATGCTTGGCATCTGTATCCTTAAAAACACTGTGATTCCTGCAAACTCCTGACAAACTGCACCTGACGTGTCTTTTTTTTGTTCTTATTTATTTTCAGGACAAACACCATGATGCTGCTCATGAAATTATTGAGACAATTCGGTAAGTGCTCGGTGCAGCCTGGCTGGGACCCTTCCTGTGCCTCACTACAGCTCTGGGAAGGGGTCTCTGGAGTCAGGACACAGAGGAGGGCAGCAGTTTCCATTTAGCAGCTCTGAGTTATTTTTTAAACTGAATTTGCTGCAATACAGACCTCCCTGCCAAATAAATTTTGTTTTATTTTGCCATATTCCGTTCTGTTTTGAACAGAGTTAAAAATGAGTGGCGGTGTTCAGCTTTAATACTTGTGGCAGTTTGTATTTGAGCTTTGGACAGACAAGGTTAAGGAAACATCCTTGGCTTGCTGTGTTTTGTCCTGATCTTGCTTCTGCCCACCCTCTCTGTTTCCCCTGTTGCTGTGATCTTGCAGCACTTGGGTTGTTTGGCAATGATCTCCCTGTAGCATTCCTCTTAATCCTGCTGATAGAGTTGGAACAGCGTGGGGAAAATGGGAGGATAAAGGTGAAAGACAACTGTGAGGAGCAGGAAGTCAGAGGATTTCCCAACACGGGCTCTCAGGACGTGACTTGCTGGTATTTCAGCAGGATTAGGAGGGGACTTGCCAAAGAACAACTTTTAATAAATGCTACACGAATTCCCCAAACACCTGAGGGATGAGGATGAGTTATCCCCATTACAAAGCTGTTCTTGTTAACTGTTTTAGATCCTTACAGGCTGCCCTAGGCTCAGCTCAGGGCTGTGTCTGCAGCAGGTTTTAATGCTTGGGTGGTGCAGATAAAGGTGAGGGAGGAGGTATTTTACCTGCAGAACCACCTGAGCTCGAAATCGGGTCACATATGGCAAAGGAAAAGGTAGTAGTGAGCCTTGTGTGCTCCCAGTGTGAGTGTGAGATTGATAACATCCCTCACAGAGCATTTCCCATGGCCTGTGGTGGCAGAGGATGTGGAATGAGGCTGGAGCTGAAAACTTTTCTGGTAAAGGGGTTTCTTTTCCAGTCTACAAAACACTGCCACTGGTGCTGCCAGTTTGCTTGGGCTGGTGGGGATAAGATCCTGTGCCTTGGGGTCTTGTGGCATCATTTGTGGGTGGGGTGTGGAGAAGGCCCTTTCCAAGGGGCTCAGAGGGAGCTTGGCCTGCAGGGGCTGGAGTTGTTGGTGCTTTCTGTGCTGCAGGCAGAGGGAAGCTGTCTTAGGAAGCAGTTGGGTCAAATAATGTTTCACAACTGTGTTTTAAGCAACGTTGGAGTGAGCTCAGTGTCAGAAGCTCTCGTGCTGCCTTTGCTTTGTGCAAGGTGCCCACAGTGTTGTGAGAGTGGTGGGTGAGAGAATGCAAGGAAACCTTTATCTCATCAGGCAGTGGAATCATGGAATCATGGATTATCCCAGGCTGGAAGGAGCACAAGGATCAAGCTGGTGGGAGGCAGCTGTTGACTGCCTATTCCTGCGATTTAAGAGTAAGAAGTTTGCAAGGAGAGCCCTGGTACTTTTAGGGGAGATGGGATGTTCCAGAAGAGGGCCAGCCATACATGTCCAAGTTCTGGTTTTCACTGGCCTGTGTAATTATTAACCATGTGTGAATCAGCAAGAAGGAACAGAACTGTTGGATCTTTAGTAAATTTTTTTGGCCATTTTAATGGTGAAAAATGGAGCAAAGTTCACAAGGAAGAAATTCTGTGATTCTGATTGGAATTCATCCTCTGATGTGGGTTTTTTGATGCTGACAATGCTTTTCAATTTGATATTTGTGAAGGAAAGTGTGTGCAAAGCTTCTGTGGCTTTTAAATTTCCTTTGAAGGGAATTAATCTTCCTCTATTCCACAAGTGAAGCTCTCTCCTGTGAGCTGCCATTGTTGGATGCACTGCAAGTGGGCATGTGCTTTCCCTTTCTGATGGCCACACCACACAGGGCTGGTTAATTCAGGGTATCAAAGAGGCCTTTTAACAAAATAACTTCTAAAAATCTGGTTTGGTTGGGTGTGGAAGGTGTAAGAGCAGTTTAGACACTCTCCAGAGGAGAATATCCTGGCACTGAGTGGTTAGTGACAGGGTTTTTGGGCTGCTATGGGAAGTGTCTTCTCCACATTCAGCTTTGTCAAAGCTTCCTGCAGCATCAGAATTCTTTGGAAATGCTGCACTTCTGCATTTTATGTTAGATTAACATCAGCCATGACTTTGAGTATTTTTAGATACGTGGAATACATTTATCACCTCATTTTGAAGCTTTATGCTCCTGCCAGTGTCTACAGGCATCTTGCTGTTTATTCGGTACAAATGTGAGCTGTTGCAGTTTTCCATGGTGTCTGCCTTATTCCTAACAATACTGTGAGCTCCCAGGGCTGCTGCAATATCCTTTCTTCATGTAAAGCAGTCCAGAATTGAGACAAACGACCTTATTACACTTAATTAGCAATAGCTCTGTTCATTATTTCTTCTCTCCTTCCAGGTGGGTCTGTGAAGAAATCCCAGATCTCAAGCTTGCCATGGAAAACTATGTTTTAATTGACTATGATACAAAAAGGTGAGAGGAATGTTTTTTGTTCCCAAGAGTTCAGGCCAGCACGGGGTGTGGTGAACCAGTGTGTAACTGGTTATTCTTAGACACTACCAACTGAAGTTTTCTCTCAGAACTGGCTTCAGGCTCTGCCTGAAGTTATTTTGGTAGGAAATGTGTAACAGCAACATTGGCAAAGGCAGTTGGATGAAGGACATAATTGGAAACTCCACGCAGCTCCAGTGCAGCTCTGCTGTACGTTGGATTACTCACTGTGAAACAATGATCGGTATCTGCGCCCTTGGAGCGCAGCCAGGCTGGGAATCTCAATGGCACTGAGGTTCCTACTCCTGTAGTAACCAGGAATTCCTGTTTGCAGCAGGGCCGGGGTCAGCAGTGGGAGCTGCACCTTTCTCTCCCTCCCCTTCCTGCTTGGGTGGGGGCTGAATTCAAAGGTGAAGTTCCCAGGAGCGTTGTGGGCAGTTGGAGGGGTTCTTCAGTTACTCGGGAATTCATACCCATGAACAAGCAGTTCAGAATGAGTGGCTCTTATCGGATATTCCCCTCCTGACCTGTGATTTGTCTGTGGAGAGTTCTGAAGTTCTGTGCATGGACTTGGCTCTACTGAGACTGGGAAAAGGGAGGATGCTCAAGCTGCAGTTGACAAAAACCTCCTTGGTTGCTTTCATGGGAAAAAACTGAATTTATCCAAGTCCAGAGAATGACTAAACTGTTAAAAAGAAAGTTTACAGATGAAATTGCATTGCTGTGAGTAGAATCCCAAAATATCCTGAGCTGGATCCCACAGGGATCATCAATCCAGGTCCTGGCCCTGCACAGACACCCCAACAATTCCACCCTGAGCATCCCTGAGAGCGCTGTCCAAACGCGCCTGGAGCTCTGGCAGCCTCGGGGCCGGGACCATTCCTTGGTCAGTGCCCCAGCACCCTCTGGGAGAAGAGCATTTCCCGTCCCAAACCTCCCCAGTGCCAGATATTTCTGTCATGATCTGCTTAAGGTATTGCTCCCTCTTCTCTCAGTTTGCAATTTTTTCATTGCAAGACTTGTTAGTCCCTGTCTTCCTGCTGGAAAATTCGAAAGGAGTAATCGAGGTCAAGCATCCCTTGTCATTAAAATCCATTAATTTGGATTTGTGGATTACTCCCAGCAACTGCATTACTGTAGTTTTGTGGTTGTGGCATCCTCACTGGGCGTGTTCCACTGGGGACCATCAGTGGGGTTGGCAGCAGTGCTGAATAAAAGTGAAACCCCTCTGTTCCCCAAAGTCACCCCCACTATCTTCCAGCAGCTTTTTCAAGGAAGCCATGAACTGGAATTCTGGTAATGATTTCAGTCTTTTTTCTTGCTTTGGAAAAATTTGTCAGAAAAATCACTGGCAGCAGATGGGCTGAGCCAAGGATGTGAAGGAGAAGCAGCAGGTTATGGAAATGTAGACAAACCCCATTGCAGCCTCTTGCTTTTCCCAGCGTGGAAACAAAGCACAGGCAGCTGGAAGCATGGAGTGGAATGGGCAGAACTTGTGGGAGGGGTGTCCTGGCCAGTGTAGTGACCCTGAGGATCACAAGAGATTGAAGTGTCCCTTCTGATGTCCCCTGGCCTCCCGATCCCTTCCCAGCTTTGGGAATGCCTGTGGTTGAACCATGTCCTGTAACTGCTTGTGTTGTCTTTGCTGCTGCTGTGTGAGTCTGATTATGTAACAACTGATGTTCTCAGGAATATACTTTCTTTTCTGGCCTGAGATGAATTGGTTTAATCCTCTCAGCCTGTGTCATTAGGGCATTTGCCTGGGCTGACCATAATCCCAGGCAGCCCATGGAGCAATCTCAAGGCTTTCCTGATGGGTGATGTTTTAGGCTGTGTTCTGGCTCTGGCTGCATTTTCAGTTCCAGAGTGAATTTCTGGAAAAGCATTGCTTGTCTCAGGACTGATTATTGTGGAGAGATGAGAGCAGAAAGGAGAAAAATGTACAGGCCTCTTAAATTTCTGCTCAGTTGAAAATATGGAGAAGAGGTTCTGAGAATGCAAAACTTTACCAGAAAACGGCTGACTCAAAGTATGACTTCTAATCAAGGAACTGATACTATTTGTCATATACTCCTGGTCTAGTGAGGATTTTATTTAAAGGAAACAAAGTCTTAAATCGCTGTATGTAATTACATATTCTGAGAGAAACAAACCCTAAATAAACACCTACTGGGCAAGAGGATAGAAAAGCCCAAGGTTTTCTCTTCAAACCTGCCTGTTTTGAGCTGCCCCTGTGTTCTCCCCCCAGCTTTGAGAGCATGCAGAGACTGTGTGACAAGTACAACCGAGCCATCGACAGCATCCACCAGTTGGTAAGTATTGGATTTGGGCCCCGCTGTGGTTTTTGTGTGCCACGTTTGAGTTCAGGCAGTAAAGAGCAGCAGAAAGCTGTGACAGCCTCTGTGCTGCTTTGTAACTGTTCCTGTAGCATCAGCAATACCCAACACTTCCACTTGATTTAAACTTATTTTCTTGATCCCACTTGGGCAGTTAAGGAGTTAGCATTGGAGGGACATTATTTTAGAAAGAAAGGGAATTAAACACCCATTTTTGTTCCCAAACTCAGAGCTGTTGCTGTTCCTTGTGCACTTCTGGCACTGTTATTTTGGCACTTGGAAACAGCTGACTTGCCTTTGGGGGAAGGAAAGGTTTATCTGCATTTAACACAGGGATTTCTCATATAGATTGACTTTTGCACAGGGAAATCTGTGACTTATGGGTACTTAAATAATCCATATGAACTCTCCTGTGTGTTGTGGAAGTGATCCATGGCTTAGGAATTTCCTTGCCACAGTTCAGCTGCTCTGGCCTGTGAGATCACTGGCTAAAGTAGAATGTAATCTCTTTTCAGGCCAATTTAATGAGCTTTTTGGTTCTCTTACCCCCAAAAAAGGTTGAACTCGAGGAAACAAAACATGAGCAATGAATAATGTTACTATTCCGCTTAATTTGAAAGCATAGGTGGTTTTATTTCTCTGCTGTACTTATGGGAATTATTTGAAATATACAGTATTATGGCAACAAGCCTTTTTTGCTGGGATTTTCTTAATTTTTTGGGCCTTATAAACTTGTGCTTATTTGGATTCAGGCACCTTCATGTCTGTGTTGGTTAATAGCTAAGTAGTCGCAGTATTCAGCATTTGCAGTTGCTATCTGAACTGGCAAACCTGATGGGTTTAATTTTTTCCTTCCCATCTGAATCTCACAGGAATGTTTAGGAGGGGTCCTGGAATTGCCCTTTTTTGTTTGTTTTTATCAGAGGGAGAGAAAGACATTTTTAAAACTTAAAAACTTTTATGCTTAGAATGGGTTTTTTTCCGAGGAAGAAAGGAAGCTTGATTTCCATCTCTTTCCTGCCACTCCCTGTCTGAGTCCATCTGATCCCTCCCCTGTGACAGCTCCTGGAGCAAAATTAACCTGTTCTTGTGTTGGCAGTGTCAGTTCAGTGAGGATAGCAAAGGAAAAAGGAGTGAACAAACCTTTACACCACCCCAACTGGATTCAGTGTTGTGCTTTACATTGCCAGTTGTTTTTTGCATCTCTTTAAATTCCCCTTTATTGCCTCTGAAATTACCTGTTAATAGAGGTGTGACAAAGTGCAGAGCAACTGCTGATGTGCAATTTCTGCACTATCACAGAATGGTTTGGGCTGAAGGGACCCTAAAACCCTCCAGTGCCCCCCCTGCCATGGCAGGGACCCCTCCCACTGTCCCAGGCTGCTCCAGCCCCAGTGTCCAGCCTGGCCTTGGGCACTGCCAGGGATCCAGGGGCAGCCCCAGCTGCTCTGGGCACCCTGGGCCAGGGCCTGCCCACCCTGCCAGGGAACAATTCCTGGATCCCAAGATCCCACCCAGCCCTGCCCTCTGGCACTGGGAGCCATTCCCTGGCTCCCGGCCCTCCAGCCCTTGTCCCCAGTCCCTCTCCAGCTCTCCTGGAGCCCCTTCAGGCCCTGCCAGGGGCTCTGAGCTCTCCCTGGAGCCTTTTCCTCTCCAGGTGAGCTCCCCCAGCTCTCCCAGCCTGGCTCCAGTTCCGTTCACTGTTTTTATCTTTGGGGAGCACCTGCAGCCCAAGCTGAGGGGCTGGGAGGGGACTGTCCCTCACTGCTCAGCTGGCTGTGGCTGTTCTTGTCCCCACGTGGGCTCACAGCCCGTCCCTGCTGTCCCTGCAGTGGAAGGGGACGACGCAGCCCATGAAGCTGAACACGCGTCCCTCCAACGGGCTCCTGAGGCACATCCTGCAGCAGGTCTACAACCACTCGGTCACAGACCCCGAGAAACTCAACAACTACGAGCCCTTCTCCCCCGAGGTCTACGGAGAAACCTCCTTTGACTTGGTGGCCCAAATGATCGATGAGATTAAAATGACAGAGGATGATTTGTTCGTTGACTTGGGCAGCGGTAAGTGACCAAAAACTCCTTTTTCTCTTTTTCTTTGCTGTTTGTACTTTAAAAACCTCCATATTTGGGAAGTAACCCAGAACTAGGGATTGTGTTGCAGGATAAGCATCTTTTCTAGATAATCCCCAAAGATGCTCCTGCTTTTTATGCCAGGATTAAATGGACCAAACAAACACCCCAGACCTCTTTTCTGGTGGCAGTGAAATATCAGCCCACAGTGCAATAAACCCTTTCTTTGTGTTGGTATTGTTGGATACACTTGTGAAGGACAAGTAATGTTAAAAATGATGTTTGACCCATAAAGTTGCATTCCTAAGGATTCATCTGTTTTCACTGGATTTGCTTTGTGCCCTTCATCTCTGAGAATGGGATTTCTTGACCCTTCCCCTGTGAAACTCTTGGTGTGGAATCTGAAAAACAAAAAAGGGGTTTTTTTGCTTCTGACTTGTCAGTGTGTCAAAAAACTTTTATAGTTTACTTGAACAGTTGTGAAACCCCACAAAATCTAACCCACAACTGCAACAAAGTCGAGTTTTAAAAGGAAATAAATGCGTCTAGTTGGTGAGGAAACCAGGTATGACTCAAGCACATGTGCAGCAGAGATACTGAGTAAAAAGATGCTCTTTTTCTTGGTAAACTCTGGTTCAGAACAGGAAAGGAGTAATAAGAATTTCCCCTCCTGCTTGATGTGTTCTGACATTTTAATACATTTAAAGCCAAATAACTATGTGTGATACAGGACTTCTGGGGAAAGCGATATTTTAAATTTGAAAGCATATTTAAAATATTAGACAGTTATATAAAAATATTCAACATTTATATATGTTATACATAGTAAAATAATCGATTGTAGAATGATTAAATATTAAATAGTATGCTATTAAAAAGTATGTAAGATATATTAACATCTATTATAAAATATAGAATGTATTAATTATATAAATATATTTAATATAATAATATAAAAATATATATACAGGCTCTTCAGTGATTTTCTTACCATTGCTTCCTCTCTCAATGGGACTGACTGAAATTTCCTGTCAGGGACTGATGTTCAGATGAGACCTTTAGAAAGACATCAGAGCTGAGAAACTCTTTTCCATCTGGAGGGAAACAAAATCTCCATCGATTCTCACAATTGTTTGTCCAGGAAGGTTAGAGAAGATCATATCTGGGGCTCTGGAGCTGCTGGTTGGGTCACAGGCCCATGTCAGATACTTTGATCTGCTATCCCCAGAAATAAATCAGGTGTTCCTCACTCTGATCTTGGGGCTGAGTGGGAATGGGAATGACTTTGGGAATGCCCAGTGCCTCCAGCTGGGAATGTCAGACCCCTGGCAGCTGACAGGGCCCTCAGCCCAGTCCCACACTTCAGTGGTTTTTTTGTGTGCACTTTGCTCTAAAAGCTTCTCTCCCTTGGCTGTGGTTTCCCTGAAAGTGCTCTCAGCTCTGGGACCTTTGTTCCCTGCAGGTGTGGGGCAGGTGGTGCTTCAAGTGGCTGCAGCCACAAACTGCAAACATCACTACGGAGTGGAGAAAGCTGATATTCCAGCCAAGTATGCCGAGGTGAGTGAGCCTGGCCTGTGCTGGGTGTGCGTGCAGCAGCTCCCTGCTGCGGGGGGACCAGAGCTGTGCTGCTGGAAAAGCAGAATTTCAGTCCTGTTGGATTCTTCCTTCTCAGATCAGCCAGTCCTAGAGCACTGAAATATCAGCCTGCAATGCAAGGATGTGCTTGAGGAAAGAAGGGTGTTCAGTCTGGAGTGTTCAGAAGGAGCATTGGCATCTTTCTAGATTGATTTTAGGCCCTGAAAGTTCTTTTAACAATAATGCTAGGGCCTGTTCAAAAGGGAGTGCAGTACAAGCTTCACCCAAATACCTGCAGTCATTCCATATCTGGAATGGCTCTAATGCAGCTCCCAAAGGACAGCATGCAGCAAATCCAGGAATAAATTTGCCAAACAATTAGTTCTTAAATATTTTAAAGGCCATGTGCCTACCTGTGGTGGTGATGCCCTTTTTTCAGTTATGAAACCACCAGCTTGAGGGCTGTGCTGGGTGTCTGGTGTGTGACTGCTTAGGAGGCACCTTAGTGAGAAAATCATAAAATAGCCTGAAGCTGAAGGAGGAGAGATTTAGATTATAGAGATTATAAAGGAATTCTTGTCTGTGAGGGTGGCACAGGGTGCCCAGAGCAGCTGTGGCTGCCCCTGGATCCCTGGAAGTGTCCAAAAGAGGCTTGGAGCAACCTGGGATAATGGGAGGTGGAACTACATGATATTTAAGGTCCCTTCCAGCCCAGATCATTCCATGATTGATAATATTTAGTCAAGCTTCTGTAGTCAGGTTTCTTTACACTTCTAATTCTGTGCCAATGGGACACACACAGATGATGAGTTCAAAGCAAAGCTGGGAGGCCACAAGCACACAGGGAAGGTCAGTCGTGTCTTACCACAAGAAATTTGCTTTCTTCAGTAGCCTGAACAGAAACTGATCCATCTGGATTGTCAAAACACAGATTCTTCCTGAATAGGCTGGAAAATTATCCATCATGGAGGGTGGGAATAAATAAAACTCCTTGATCCTTCTTTTCAGTGATGTGGGCAAAAATGCATAAAAACACCGGTGAGGACGATCAGTCAAGGACCTAAAAATGCACTTTGTTTCCCCTGCCAGGACTGAGTGGAAGTTTTTACCTGGAGGGCCCTGCAGTCCCTCTGTGTGAACATCCTGGTTTCACTTTGGAGCATTTACAAGGCCAGGAATCCCCTCTGTGTTTACCATTAAACTTTAAGATCAGCTTTAGAAGGAAAAGTGAAATTCTTGTTTTCACTAATACCCCTTCCTGTCACCTGCAAACACAAAGCTTCAGAGAAAACAACAAACAAAAGAATGACTCACAAATGGAGTATTGGGGTAGTCACAGCTGGGGTACCTTCAGTGTCACAAGTCTTGAGATTACTGGGTAAACAAAATGTTCTGCATTATTTCCCTGGTTAAATCCTTTCAGATCTAACAACCAAGAAGCTGCTGCAATGTCAGGGTGGAGCTGCCTCGTGCCTCTCTTAGGGCCCAGTTTTCCCCCAAATATTTGTGGAAGAAGTTGGGTTGATTTTCCAGTTGAATTGGCTGTGGCACCACATCTCTGGGTACCATGATATAATAGTACCCAGATAGTAGATGGATAATAGAATTTGAAAAGCCTCACCTAAAGAGGAAGAATGTTACAGATTTTAGTGAAGTTGCCTTAATTAAAATATAAGTTCATACATTAAAATACTGAGGAATTTCGAGTTATTCTGCTCAGCTTTGAAGTGCTTGTGAGCATAAAATAAGCCTGTCAACACACAGAGTTTTGTTGAGCTGCTGATGGAGCAGCTGATCAACCATCAGCTTGAGTTGCCAGTGGGATCAGAATTTCTGCTAGGCTTCTCACACAGAATCACAAAACAGTTGGTGTTGGAAGGGGCCTCTGGCAGGGTCACCTGGAGCAGGTGACACAGGAATGTGTCCAGGTGGGTTTGGAATGTCTCCAGGGAGGGGAAGACACCTCCAAATTTGGGCCAAATCCTAAAGATCATCTGGGGGCTGGCTGCTGGAAAGGTGCTGATGGGGATGTGTGAGGCACTGAGCTGTCTGGATATGGGATTTTGGTCCTTTCTCCCTTCTTTGGACAATGGAAAACAGCAGAGCCCTCCCTCCTCTGCAGCCCTGGTGTGTTTGGGGGCACTCCCAGTTGCTGTGGGAAGCAGGATTCTCCCTCTTTGCTGCCGGGATGTTTTGCCTGCTGCTTCTGCCTCCTCAGTGACCCCAGCAGACCTGGCTTTGTCCTGGTTGTCCCTTTGCTCCCTGGGCTTAGGCTGGGCTGCACCCGCCTCCTCTTTGTGGGATTATGCACCACAGTTTAAGGCTGGGCTATTTTTAGTGCTGGGCAGTGTAAGGGCTTTTCTTAGAACATGGAACTTCCATGTAAAGGGGAGGGGGGAGATGCCAGCTTTGCCTTGGCCCTCAGGAAGTGAGGGTTTGGTTTTTGAAGGAAACTGAACAGCTGGAGCTCTGTGTCTGTCTGTCCTTGGAATGTTAATGGTAAAAATCCTCCAACCAGACAGAGTTCTTTGGGATCAATGAGCGTTTCAGAGCTGTGTCTCCATTGCTTTGATGGAATTGGAAATACGAGATGTCTTAATAGCTGGTTTTGGTTTTCCTCCCTCTTGCAGACGATGGACAGAGAGTTCAGAAAATGGATGAAATGGTATGGGAAGAAACACGCAGAATACACAGTGAGTGAAACTCGGCTGCGGATCGGGGTCCACACTCGTGTGCAGAGTTTGTAAAGTCCCCTCCAGCCTTTCCTCAGCCACCAGCAGTTGAGCCACAGCTGCTTCCTGGCTCTTATCTTCATCCTGGCATGATGTTTCCAATATATCCTCCCAGACCATGCTCTTTGTCTTGCCTGATGTGGGGCAGGAGTTATTTGGAGCAATTTCCAGGTCTTTACAGAAACTCTTGGAAGATTTATTCTTCTAAAATGTTGTTCTGACTGGGGCTGCCATGAGTCTTCTGTTTGTGTTAAATCCCTTTTTCCCTCCCTCTCTCCATGGATTGGGGGTTTTTGGCTGGTATGGCAGCTCCTCCTTAGGGTTCTGAGTCTCCTGCTGGAAATAGAAGCTGAAGCTTTGGTTCTGCAGGCAGAGGAAGGTGTGGCCACCTGGGCCCAGGTCTGGAGGGGATGGGGTGGCAGGGGGGGAGCAGGTTGGATGGATGGAGACTGGAGCAGGAAGCTCCAGGAGCAGTTAACAGGCTGGATGGTCCTCAGGGAATGGTCATGGGTGGTTAATTCTGGTTTGGAATTGGATGCTCTGAGGGTGGAGCTGGAGCAGGAGAAGTAATCAGGTCATCATGGGGGGTCTTCCTGCCTGTGGCGAGGGTCGTGTTGGAATTCCTTTGTCTTCCTCACGATGTTTCTTTATCTCTGAGGATGTTTTGCACTCCAATGGTGGTGTGAGGCATGTGAAATCCATGCACTGTCCTGTTCCATTCCTTCCATTTTCCCTTCCTTCCCCTTCATAATTGCCATTAGAAAAATCTGCTCCCTGCTTGATCACTTTCCAGTCAGGAAATGGATGTACAATAGGAACCCACTGGGAGTTTTGAAAACACTTCTGTTTCTGCTTCTGCCACTTTCCTATGGTCAGGGAAGAGGCTGAGTGGATCAGGGATATTCCCAAATACCCCAGGGAAGCTACGTCCCTGCTTGGGGGTTGTGGAATTGCTCCTTCCCTTCCCTTCTGTGCAGAGCCATCCCTGCCATGTCCCTGGCATGGTGTGATCCACGTGGCTTCAGCATCCCAGCACTGTGGGATAAAGGCAGGTTGGAGCTGATCAGCCTTCATTTCCCAGATTTCTGTCTGCTGGGATCCTTGGTGCTCTCACTTTGAAGTGAAGCAGCTCCAGCTCTCCCTTTGGGAAGCAGGCTGGGAAGGTGATGATCCCACCTGCCCCTAACATTTCTCCCTCCTGGAATTCCTATTTTGGATTGAGGGATTCCCTTCCAGGGGATGCTGGGCCTGCTGGGGGACTGCTCTGCAGCAGGATTGCTAATTCCTTCCTGCTGTGGAAGCACTGGGAATGCTTTCCTTCTCCTGAAGTGGCCATGTGGCATTTTTCCATTGTGTCACCCAGCTGGCATGACATGAAAGGAATTGCTCCTGAGGATGCTCTGCTTCTGAGCTGGGCAATTTAAGGAATAGGAGAGGAACTTGGACTAAAATATTGGAAGCATATTGCTTGCCTTAGGCAGCATTTCCATATTGAGCATTCCAAGTGACAGAGTCTGGTGCTATATTGAAACAAAGCTATTTATTTTTGCCAGGTTCTTTGGCATTTATAACTCTGTTTTCTGCAGTGTTTAGAGTAAAATTTCCCTGAATATGCAATCTAGGTTTTTTTTGGGGAAGAGTTAAACAGTTGCAGCTCTTCTTGTCTGAAGGAAAGTTGGTTTCCTGTCACCTTGGAGTGATGCTTGAACACAGATTTTGGGCTTTTACAGTAGGCACACAGGGTAGATTAAATTTCATTTTATTCATCAAACAGACTTTTGCCAGACAGCTTCTTTTCTTTAGGAACTCCTTAGCAGTATCTGCTATAGGTGACTGTTAAACAGAGAGCAAATTTGCTTGTGATGCAGCTGGAGGACATAGGAAGATGTGGAATTGAAAGCCCGA
Source organism: Regulus satrapa (assembly GCA_013396955.1). Classification (NCBI taxonomy): domain Eukaryota; kingdom Metazoa; phylum Chordata; class Aves; order Passeriformes; family Regulidae; genus Regulus; species Regulus satrapa. The sequence continues at coordinate 56,169 of VWZN01017959.1, read as the reverse complement.
CATCTTTGTCTTTCTGGAAAGCAGCTTTTTCCTGCAAAATGCTTCGTGAGGTCCCAAAATTCCAAATGTTTGAGACAAAATAAGCACAAATTGAAATAATCTGTCATCAGCAGAGTTTAACTTGTGAATTCCACTCCAGTGTTATAGGCAGTCATATGAAAAATCAGTGTTTTGAGAAGAATCAAGTGCTGGAGGAGGGGAGGGCTTGGCAGGAGTTCAATGGGGAAAATCTCACATCCCACCTGCAGCTCTGAACTTTGTGGATGGTGGTTCTCTCTTGCTGCAAAAGTTAAAACTGTGGTGCATAAGGCAGCAATAAATCCTGGGGCTGGGCCTGCAGGGTCGTGCTGGGTTTTTAGGTTATCTTAACAGCCAAGATCCCAGGACAGTTAGAGATTTCCAATTCACATGGATTTTGGGTTCTCCCTGAAAAGTGATCTGCTGGAAAGTTGACTTTAGCAGAGTGTTCCATGCTTGTTTGGGTTTGTGCACCTCAGCAGTTCCTTCTTACTTGGGAAATCATTATCTCTGTAGCTTTTCACCATCTCCAGCCTTCCCACCTGGTACAGTCTTCCTGAGAAACATTTTCTGTCCTTTTTGTCTTTTGCAGCAGTCCAAGGGACTCAGAACCTCATGATGTTTTTGTAACCTGCTCCAAATCCTCCCCACAGGATTTTTTTCATATTACCATTAAAAGAAAGTTGTTAGGAATGTAAACAGGCAAAAACCCATGACCCCCAAAACTCCCCAACCAATGAACTTGGTTTCGAGAACCCTTGGAGAGAAGGACAGTCACTATTACCTCGCCAAATTGTTCTGCAGCCTTCAAATTCATCCTTCTGACATTCCCCACTGGATTGTTCTTGTTACTGCTGGAAGTTCTGAGCTTGGACACAAATTCTGGAGAGCAAGGCCCAGTGCCAACATTTGAAATAAACCCCAATTGTCCAGGTGTATTTCCACCCTGGAAATCCACCATATATAAATAAAATCCACCATATAAAAATTAAAATCCATATATTATATATATAATAATTATTTTTTAATAATTTTGTCCACAATTATATTTTAAAAATCCCTCTTGATCAATGTTTCCACACAAAATTGCAGCCTCAGTTGTTCTGTAGTTACTTGGTGATAAAAGCACATTAAACTTCCCCAGCTGTAGGTGGCAAAATGTCCTGGGGGTGTTGGATGCCCAGAGCCACAGCTGGAGAGGGGGAAGATCCATGTGGGGCATGAGAGGAGTGGGAGGAATTTGCTCCTCATGCATTGCCTTGGGAGGCTCCTGATCTCCAGCTGTTGTTGGTCACTGAGTCTCATAATCCTCTTAAATGAATATTTACATCCCCTGCTCTCCTTGGGAATGTGGCAATTCCTGCTCATTTAGGGAAAATCAGATTCTTTGCTGCTCTTCTCTCCTGCATTCCAAGGGAAGGATCGGCCTCCTCTGGAGCTTTTCATCATCATCTGCTTCAGCTTTTCGGCCCAGAATGTCCCACTTCCAACATATGTCCCTTTGTTCCAATCCTTTCATCTTCTCCTTTCTCTTCCCATGGAACTGAGAAGTTTCCAAGATTAACTTTACTCCACTCCTTTCAAGTAAACTTGTCTGAAAGAAGCAGGAGACTTTGGGAAGGTCATTAGGCCTGGCTAATTAGAGAGCCTTTCTTGGGGAATTCCTGCATATGTGCAGCCATCAAATTAAAACCCTGCATGGCAATTAAGAGGCAGATGGGTTTTCATGGTTTCTAACTGTAAATATCCTCATGTGGCCTCAGAACCGAAGCCATCTCAGGTATCTGGGGCAGGAAGCTGAGACTGCTGAGTAGCACAAAGTGCTTCTCTTCCTGGGCTCCCTTTCGAGAAAACTTCTGCTATTTTTTTGGATTTTGTTGAGTTCTCAGTACCTGTGACCTGTTGTTCCCTTTTCCTGAGAGAAGAAAACCCAGAGCAGACTTACCTGGAGAGCACATCCTGGTCAGGATTACCTGTGCAGGAAGATGTGCAGTGGAAATCCTGGCATCTTCGTCTTTCTGGAAATTCTGTCTCTACAAAATGCTTTGAGGTCCTGAAATTCCAAATGTTGGAGACAAAATAAGCACAACTTGAGGGATGCTAGGCTGAGTTCAGGGCAGTTGGCAGTCAGTGCAGTCCCACGTTGGACTCTGCTGAGAGCCAGGATTAGTTTTGTGTTTATTTACTCAGGGTCGTTATAACAGAATTCCTGCCCCGCTCTCCATTAAAGCTTCTTTTAGCAGGAGGTGGCAATGACTGTCAAACCAAGAGCAGGGAGCAGGTCAGCACTCCTAAAAGCGGGACTTGGGCTGGATGGATGCCTCTGTCTGCTCCCAGGAAACCCCAGGAGCTTCTGGTGGCTGGAGGTGGTTCAGCCCTGAGGATCAGGGCTGCGTTTCAGGCATGGATCAGTGCAAACCTGGCTCTCTGGCTTGCAGGTCTCTCCCTAAGTTTGGGGTGCCTTTCTGCCTGTTTCTCCTGTTCTGAGCAGAAGCAGGGAGTGGTGTGGGAGGTGCCGTGCCCAGGAGCTGGTTTGTGATGGTGACTGCAATCAGCTGTACCTCAGAACTTGCTGCTGCCAGGAGCTGCTCTCAGGGAAGAACGAGCCAGCTGTTTGCTCCCGGTATTTTCGACTGCCCCATTTCAGCAGGAAACTTGCTGCTTTGGCATTTGAAAAGCCCTCCAAACATCCCCTGTGGCTTTGAAATGATGCCACATTTTGGAGGTTTGGATTCGTGCCTCTGGTTATTTTTGAAAAGAACAGGGACCTAAAAATAACCGTGTGTACTTTTCCAGGCAGAAATGCCGGGTTTTTGGGAGCCAAGTGTTTGCACGGAGGCGGCTGGACTGAGGCATCCTGCCCGTGAATTTATGGCTCTGTGGAGCATTACCAGAGAGCTTCCCTGTCCTGTCCAGCACTGGGGTGAGAACCCAGCCCTCCTCCACAGCACAGGGGCCTGACCTTCCCAAATTCCTGCTCTGCTCCATGATGAACTCACACCCTCTGTGTACCTCTGGCTGCCTCCCCCAGGCTGGGACCTGCTGCTTCCCATCCAGTTGCAGGAAGAGTTACAGGGATCAGATGCTGCTGAGTGTATTCCTGCAGTGTCTGTTGGAAAAACCTGAATAAAAACCTGGTCTGGCTTCTAAATTTAGAAGCAATGCAGGCAGCAGTTCTGGAGGCGATTTCGCTGAGCTAATTATCCTGTTAGATAAAGCATCTTCTGCATTGTCTAATCAGATGAAAATATCTGTGTTACAGATGGTCCCTTCCATTCATTATTCACTAAGGAGATTAAGTTTCTGAGAAAGAGGAGGAACAGGATGAGGGAGGGGACATTGGAGGAAGAGATTGAGTGTGGCCCTGTGGATGTGTCCCCTTCTCCCTGAGTGGCCAGCATGGATAATGTTCTGCTGCTTCAGCTACTGCTGCCCTGGGGCAGGGGATTAATCAGCTGGACTTTCCTTCCCACTTCTCGTTTCACTCACAAAATTATTGCAAACCACCGAGCTGGGTGGGATTTTGGGGGGAATGTATTTGGATTCTCAGTGGTGGTTGATGGGTAAAGATCTCCTTTCCATCTTTTAGGGCATCATTTGTTGATCGCTGCCCCAGCACAGTGGGTAGGGAGGTGGTTACAGGGGTCAGGCAGCTCAGTCCCTGTTAGAGGAGGGCATCCAGGAATCACTGTCTTGCTTGAGGGAAAAAAAGAATCCATTTTCTCCCAGCCATAGTGGATCATCTGATTATTTCTGTACTCCAGTGTTTTTCCTGGTGAAGTTTTTCCCTTGACTCTCAGCTAAGCATGAGCTGGGGAAGCAGTGCCACACAAAAATAGATGTGTTTAAGTTGGGCTGTGGTTAATTTGAATTGTTAAATGGCTCTGGCTTGCAAAGTGTTCATTTGCCATGGGTAATATCAGGTTAAAACCTGGAGATTTTGATTATAAGTGCCCTTTTAACCACATAGATAGGGCAAACACAGTGAAACTGGACCCAAGTGAGGCCTAACAGCCACTTAGGTTGGATTTCAAGACCTTTATATGAAGTTTAGCATTTCAAAATTGTTTCATGTTCCGCTGGTTCTCTGTTCTCTTGCCGACTGTGGCGTTTGTGGTTCCTGGTTCTCCCAATGTTTTTCTTTCCCTGTTAGTTTAGGAAAACCCTGAGGAGACTTTAGAAACTGGTGGTGTGGAGGATGCCATAGAGAAGCTGACTTGCAAAAATTGTTATAAAATAAACACAGTTGCCTGTCATGTGGATTTTCTTTGACTTTGTCTTGGTTACTCAAACCATGGAACTGTTCACTACAAGAATAGATAAGGCTGAGACGAAATTATCTCTGGAGATGGTGTCCACATATAGACATCCAGAAAAAACCTTTCCTTATATGAGATGAAAAAAACTCTTCTTAGAACTTTTAAAATGTTGAGTCTCTGGTTTAGATTCTGACAGTACGCAGCAAGAAATCCTTGGGTTGGATCTTTGAGTTCAGCTTCCAGCTTATCCCTTGTTTTGATTACAGTAGGGATGCCAAAGGTGCTTCCCCTCCCAGCAGGTGGGGGATCACAGGCAGTAATTCTGGTTTAACTCTGATTTCAGCCCAGCTGGTGGAACAGGTATTTCTGAATACTGAGCTTACCTGCTCTGTTCAGTTTCTAGCACTGAAGGCTCTTGACAAAATTATTGATCTCTTGCCCGAGAACTCTGAACGTCCATTTTGCTCATCCCTCTTGTGTAGCAGCAGCACATTTTGGTGGTTTTCCCCTTCCTTTCCTCCTGGAAGCAGCCCCATTCCTGTTGGCACCCGTGGCTTTGTCCTTCACAGTGGCTCAGGCAGGTTTGTCACCCCTGAGCGCCACCGGGCCCTGGAGCTCCCTTTGGATGTTCCCAGGCTGAGCCAGCCCTGAGGGATGGAAGTTGTTCCAGTGTCTGCACAGCAGTGCTGGCACTTTGGAATTGTCACTAATGAGAATTAGTGCTGCCATGTGAAATCCTCACTCCTTCCCATACAGAGACATCAGTGCAGGAAAAGGATCCGCTGCAGTTGCTTTGATGTTCCTGAGGTTCTGGCACAAACCATCATCTTCAAAGGGTGTCATCAGCATTAATTATAGAGTTGCACCTTATTTTTTCTCTGCTCCTCTTATCTTCCTCCCCCAGCCCTCCTCCTGCCTGATTTGTGTCACAGCAGAAGAGAGTGGCCCATGCTCTCCTCTCTCATTTCCAAAAAACGGCCGATAAACATCAATCTGTGCAAGAGCTCTGTGCTCACCTGGGACTTGATGTGGTGTCATCAGAAAGGGGCTCCACAAGCCACTGAAGTCATAACTGTGTTTATTTTCAAACAAGGCCTTTATGCCACTTCATTTCCAACTTGAAAGTGTTAGAAGTGCTCAAGGTTTATATTTAGCACCACAAAAATCAGATTCTTGTTTGTTCAGTGCAATAAGAGCCTGAATTGGGAGCCAAGGCTCCCAGCAGGAGCTGTTCCCAATCCATGCTCAGCTCCCCCTGCTGAAGGGGGGTCCCCAGCCATGGGGGCCTCCAGGAGGCATTTGCTGATCAGTTTTGCAATGAGTGCCAGCACTTCTGGCTTCTCCATGGAGCAGCCAGAGACCCTTCCATGCTCTTCCCACACAGGAGAGCGACCAAGGGTGGGAGCAGGGAGGGAGAAACCTCTGGGTACTGAGGAGAAATGAGCAGGGTCAGCTCTCCCTGCTCCACCTCTGGGTTTCCAAAAGGTTTCCTTCATCCTCCCTGGTTGCTGTGGGGTCAGGGAGCTGGTACAGCCTGTTTGTCCCTCTCTGAAGGGAGCAGGAGGGAATCCTGTTAACCCCTCTGTATTTCTGTGTTCTTTGTCTTGTTTTAAGCTGGAAAGAGGTGACTTCCTCTCAGAAGAATGGAGAGAGAGGATTGCAAACACAAGGTACAGTACAGCAATTGAATGCTGCTTTCTGAGCTGGATATTTGGGAGTTTGTATAATAGAAATTGGGAGGCTGGCCAGCTTTTAATATAGAATTTCCATAGCAAATACCCAAAGTCTGACTGCCAACTCTTACACTGGCCTCTTTAGATCCTGTTTTCTGACTAGAAGAATGGCTGTGAGTGCACGTCCCATGATATTCCATACAAGGGTGTATCCAAGATAAATTCTGGTTATAAGAGGAGCACAAACCTCCATTTGTTTTGCATATCCCTGTAGTTTATTTCAGGGATTCTGGCAAAGCACTCATTTTCTTGGCTATTGGGGCACACAGGCTCACTTTCCCTCTAATAAAAAGGAAAAGACCCAAGTGAGTTTGTTTCAACTTAAATTGAAAGTTCATTTAAAGTAATTGTCTTGAAGATTTATTTATGTGGAGAACTGTGCAGAGGGTTGGGCTCCTTTCTGAGGGAGCAGAAAGGGAGTAAATTTGTTAAAAGCAATAAAAGTTGTATTTTTAAAGCTGTGCATTCTTTCAGCCTTATGGGTAGAAAAAAACCTCTTTATTTTTATATGACCTTCTGGGCCACCCTGTTATGGAGGGGAATGGAAGGCGGTTGTCAAAGAGAGCTCTGAAAGGCTTCAGAGTTGTGGCAATTTCTGGATTGCTCCCAAAGCTCTGGTTTTGAGAGCCTGGAGGAGGCGTCTGCCAGGCTGGTGACTCCTGCAGGATTCTGTCCCTCACTTTCTTCTGAGGTGCTTTTTGATTTGTGGACAGACTTGTCCCAGCCTTGCAGCACACTTGGGTTTGGCTTTGGTGCTTGTTATTCCAAGTGCACAATTCTCTGCTGCCCGGGCAACTTTCCACAGAATTAATTTAAATATTTAGAGAAATTTTTGGCTGCAGGAGCTCTGACTGCACCCAGAAGTGCTGGGAGATGTTTGGTTTGTGTGGCATGGCACTCCCTGTGTGTCTCAGTGCTGCTCCACCTCTCTCTGGTGCAGGATCAGGGAATTCTGGAATGGTTTGTGTTGGGAGGGACCTTAAATTTCATCCAGCACCACCTCTGCCACGGGCAGGGAGAACTTCCTCTATCTCAAGCCCTGCTCAGTCTGGCCATGGCCACTTCCAGGGATGGGGCTGGTACCAGGACATGGTTCTCTGTGGGCTCCAGGGGAATCCTGTGCCTGTGGCTTGGCAAAACCTCCTGGAGTGAGGGCTGAGCCCAGGGGGGATTCGGGGTTCCTGTGCCCTGCATGCGCACACAAAATTCTGTGCCAGAGTGAACACTATAAAAACACACATCTGCACGCTCTGGCTTTTTCCCTTCCTCTCCTGGATGTTTTCTAGTTCCATTAATATGTTTGGCTCTTTTGCAAGGGATTTTTTAAAAAAAATTTTTTGGCAAATGGGAAGGAGGAGGAAGAAACCCCTGCTAGCTTTACTTGCCAGGCAGGGTTTCCCAAATTTCCAAGAGCAAGGCGTAGCAAGAGTAACTTTTTTTTTTCCCTTGGTGCATAAACATTTTCTTCATTCGTGGTTTTTAATAGCTTTGACTGCTGCTCTTAAACTCCGTGTCCTTGTTGAACACGTTTCATGTGTGGAGGCACTGGGAAGGGAGTTTTCCAGCAAAGAAATCAGTTCTTCATGTGGGAACAATAGGCCAGGATGGTTTTTATACTTCACAGAGCCCTGGAATATTCTGAGTGTGAAGGATCCCACCAGAATCATCCAGCCCAGCCCCTGTCCCTGCACAGAGCCCCAGCACTCCCACCCTGAGCATCCCTGGCAGCGCTGTCCAAACGCTCCTGCAGCTCTGGCAGCCTCGGGGCCGGGACCATTCCCTGGGGAGCCTGGGCAGTGCCAGCAGCCTCGGGAGGGGGGAAGAACCTTTCCCTGAGCTCCATCCCAAACCTTCCCTGACATGTTCATTCAGCAGGGAGATCAACTACTTCCAAGAGGTGTTGAGGACTCTTGTTGCAGCCTGGTAGTAAATGGGCATGCAGGACAATTAGACCTTAAAACTAAAGGAGTGTTTCTTTTTTAATCTGTGGCATGTTCTGTTTCTTTCCCAAGCCCCTTTTTCATTTGTGGGATTCTACCTCTGTGTAGATTTCTTTGTTTCCATGTGATTGTTTTTTTTCCAGGAACACCCCCTCCCCTCATTGAATTTCCTAGCCCAGAAAGAAAAATGCAACTCCTCTGTGGTGGGTAGGGCTGAAGTGCTGGGTTTAGGACAGGGAAAATGTGCTAAGATGTCACTGTCTTCTTCATTATGGGCAATTTGGAGCTGGAAGAGAAACAGATTGTCCAGAGCAGCTGGGGCTGCCCCTGGATCCCTGGCAGTGCCCCAGGCCAGGCTGGACCCTGGGGCTGGAGCAGCCTGGGACAGTGGGCGGGGTCCCTGCCATGGCAGGGGTGGCACCGGATGGGGTTTAAGGTCCCTTCAACCCAAACCATTTTATGATTCTACAGTACAGGTTGGTATTTTGCTGTAATATTTTAAGTCCCCACCAAGAAGTAACAGGATGAAGTGCTGAGTATTGCTCTCAATGTGTTGGGTGGCAGGAGCTTTAGAGTTGGGGACAAGCAGGCTTGTCCATGGTAGGAGTAGCTGGGAAAGCTTCAGGTGGCTTTGGTGTGACTGGGTGTCCTTGTGGGGTGTTCTGGCTCCCTGATCTTTAACTGGATCATTGTTTTGCAGTGTTATTTTTGTGAATAACTTTGCCTTCGGGCCTGAGGTGGATCACCAGCTGAAGGAGCGCTTTGCAAACATGAAGGAAGGTAAATCCAACTGCAAATGTTTTTCCCTTGGTTTCCTGATTCCTGTGGGAGCTGGGGTGGGAGGAGGGCTGAGTTCCAGCTGGCAAAGCCAGGCCTTGGGGTTTGTTCTGAGCCTTGGGGCCAAGTTTGGGATTTCTACTTCCCACCTTTGTGTCTGCCCAGACCTGCCTGGCTCCTTGGAGCGTCCCCTCTGCTGGGGACTCTGGAGCAGGGTTGGGGTGGGAGGAGCTGCTGGTCAGTTCTTCCCTCTTTTGGGAGCCCACAAAGCACCCAACAGCCAAGGCCAAACTTCCTGGATCCCTGGCAGTGTCCAAGGTCAGGCTGGACAGGCTTGGAGCACCCTGGGACAGTGGAAGTTGTCCCTGCCCATGGCAGAGGGTGGCACTGGGTGAGCTTTAAAGTCCTTCCAACTCAGCCCATTCCATGATCCTTGGCTGCAGAGGCACAGCTTTGGAAGGCCAATCTAATTCCAAACAGAATTCACTTTCTGGCTTCTCCCTTTCAGAGCTGTCACATTTGGTGCTGGGTGTTGACTCCTGACTACTGAAATGCTGGAGTCCCCATCCCTGGAAATGCTCCAAACCTGTGGGGCTGTGGCGCTTGGGACAGGGTTGAGTGAGGAGCATGGTGGTGGTGCTGGTTCATGGTTGGACTTGATCTTAAAGGTCTTTTCCAACCTTAATGGTTCCACAATTCCATGAAAGCTCTGCCACTGTCACTGGATGCTCCTGAGAAGCCACGCTGCAGACTGGGGACACCCACTAACCCCATCATGGCCTCTCCATTGCCCTGGGGGTCTTCTCTTTGCTCTTAACCACTGGGATAAGTAACAATTTTACTTGGTTGTGGCAGAAATGACAGAAATAACAATTTCTGAGAAGAAAAATGTGTGGTGTGAAGGAAGCAGCTGTGGCTTCACATGGCACAGCTTTGTGCTGAAATAAATAATGTGACTTCTGGGCTCTGCTGCTAACCATAAAACCCCCAAACTTAAGCTGTTTTCTTTCATTTAACTGGATTATTTTTTTAGTTTTCAAACTTGTTTAATGGTGGCTTGAGAGCAGTGGGAAGGTGGGGATAGTTCAAGAACCCTTTGTGATGATGAGACCTGATTTCTCTTCCCACAGTGTGCTTCAGGCTCTGCTGAATGACCCCAAATACCCATGAAATGGAGATTAGTGGCCTCTAAATAAAAGGACTATGGTGGCTTGTGTATAAAAGACCCCAAGTAGGAAGGAGATAATTGAAATTTCTTTAGATTGCCACTGAGAATTAACATGTTCTTTTTTTTCTTAAGTGTTTCAAATCTGTCATTTCAAAGCAATCCTTGAGGTGTCACCTGGCAGGAGTCATAGATTGACTGTCAGAATGAGAATTAAGGGATTTATTTCTTTTTTAATGCTGTTCAAGGGGCAGTTTTATAGGGCTCTGTACTGGGTTATATTTAATAAGTAGTTACTTCTAGGACAAATAATGGAGCTGACTGTGCTCTTTTTTTTCCTCCTTTTTCCAGGTGGGAGAATTGTGTCCTCAAAACCTTTTGCACCTCTAAATTTTAGAATTAACAGTCGAAACTTGAGTGGTATGATTGCCCTTTTTATTGTTCATTACAACTGAAAATGCTTGGGGGGGGCTGTTACTGCTTTTTAAAGTTGTTTAAGTAGAAAATGTTGTTCGATTCTTAGGGCACACCAAGTGACAGGTACTTAAAATCAATCAAAAAAAACCCCACCCAAGAGGGGAGCAGACACTTTTTGTGGGGTTTGTGCTGCTCTGTTTTGGTGTTGGTTCTATCAATGTGTCCCTGGCTGAGCAACTTTAGAGCTGAGGAGAAATCAGGAGTTCAAGGGTGTGATTCATTTCTTCAGCCACAAAGAGCTGTCCTGACTCACAGGGGAGTTCCTTACACCCTAAATCCAGGCAGGTAAATCCCACCAGTCAGGATTTCTGAGGGTGAGAGGTTATGGAGCCAGGCTGGGAGAGCTGGGGGTGCTCACCTGGAGAGGAGAAGGCTCCAGGGAGAGCTCAGAGCCCCTGGCAGGGCCTGAAGGGGCTCCAGGAGAGCTGGAGAGGGACTGGGGACAAGGGCTGGAGGGCCAGGAGCCAGGGAATGGCTCCCAGTGCCAGAGGGCAGGGCTGGGTGGGATCTTGGGATCCAGGAATTGTTCCCTGGCAGGGTGGGCAGGCCCTGGCCCAGGGTGCCCAGAGCAGCTGGGGCTGCCCCTGGATCCCTGGCAGTGCCCCAGGCCAGGCTGGACCCTGGGGCTGGAGCAGCCTGGGACAGTGGGAGGGGTCCCTGCCATGGCAGGGGTGGCACTGGATGGGTTCTGAGGTCCCTCCCAACCAAAAGCAGTTCTGGATTCTGTGAAATGTTTAACTTTGAACATCTCCTGTGCTGTGCATTGAGCAAACAAACCTCTCCCAGACACACCCAGGCCCTGGGACTGCTTTATTGCCAACATAAGGTCGTGTTTTCCTTCTCCTCTGAACATGTCACACTTGATGTTTGGCTGTGTTGTCCTTTGCAAGGACATGAGCTGCAGTTTAAGGAGGTTTTGGGACATTCCATGTTGTTGGTTATGTCTTTGACCTTTTTTTAGACTTTCATTGTTGAAGCTGGGGTGTCTGTGAGAAATTGGACTGACATTCTTTGTAGGTCCCTTCCAGTTCAGGTTATTCTATGAAAATTTTCAGGCAAAAGAGCAGTCCAACTTTACATGTATTTACTGTGTCCAGTGCTAAATTTTCCCTCAATCACACCCCCCCTTTTTCCCTCTCTGTACAAACGTGGGGAGCAACTCAATGAGTTCCAAATCTCAAGCTGTGCTGTCTAATTTTGGCCTAAACTGCTTTTGAAGAATAGTAATTTTTGGGCTGTCATGAAGTAAATTGTGCCGTTGTGAGTTATTTTTAAGCTGGAATTCTTGTGGATTGATGTCCCACACATCAGGCACCCAAACCTCTACTTTTCTTCCCTGTTTGAAATTCTGTTCTGGGGTCTCTGGTAGTTTGGAACCTCACTGATCCTTGGGTGCTGGACTGCCAATTCTTTGGAGACATGGACTTGAAGATAAAAGGGGAGAATTTTGGAATGGTGCTCCTGGAACTCCTCAAGTCTCAGGAGAGCTGGGATCAGGCTGTCAGTTTGCTCATGGGGCAAGGAGAGCCTGAGTGAAGCTTGGGTCCTCTTGCAGAGCCCACCAGAGCTTGAGGAAATCCAAGAACACACCTGGGGAGGGTTCAATTAGACCTGCCCCCAGGAATACAGGGCTTTGGACTCTCATTTCCTGGATTCTTCCCATTCCCTTCTCTCTCTGCTGCATTTGGGAGACTGAGGTCAGCATGTGCTGCTCTTTCAGCTGAGAACGGCCCTGGCTACCACTGCCAGTTGAGGCAGATCTCCATCCCATTCCAGCTCTCACCCCAGCATGGATTTATTTGGAGTGTTTTCTAGAATGCTGAAGTTTCAGATCTCAGCTGTTTTTCAATGCTGAATGGAAATGCTGATGCTAAGATTATATTGAGATGATTAATTGGGGTTTGCATGGGTGAGAGGCTTAGCAAAGGGAGAGCCATCAGCTTCCACCAGTAGGAGGCTCTCAGGGATTCAGATAAAAGCCCTGAAAAAAATTACCTTTGCATGCTACAAACAGGGAGAATTGTGTAAATAAATTTTAGGGCTTAATCCCTTGCTGAGACCATATTATGTTTGGGAAATAACAACATCAAATGAGCTTGTGTGGGATGTGCTGGGCTTGGGGCTTGTTCCAGTGGCCTGTTCCAAGTGATGCTTCCAGGGAAATGCCATCCCTGGCCATGGCCACTGTCCTGCACATGGAACAGGGAATGCCACTGCTCTGCTGTCTTTGTGCTGCCCCACAAGGCTTTTCATAATTCTTTTATTCATCAAGGATTTTTTTGGTGCCTGAGCATGACGTGAATCACGTCTCACCTGTCTATCAAGGACTCTGATCTTGAGTATGAGCACTTAAATAATTTATACAAAACACTGGAAAAGATCAAGCTTTAAGAAGGGAGGCATCAGTTCCCTCAGTACCACTCTTGTCCTTAGTAGTTCCATCTGCAGGAAGAAGTGGAAATGTGGAAAGAGTTGGGACAAATGAAAACAAGTATTAAAATGTGGTTAAAATAGTGGTTTAGGTTGCTGAATCCCAAACCTTGCTTTTGGCCTCTTCTAGGTCATTTGTGTTTAATTAGAAATGTGCCATAATTCCTCCTGCAGCCCTGCCACTTGCTCAGTGGTTGGGGGAATGTTTAAGTCACATCCCATAGCTATTAATTCTCGAGAACAAAACAAATATAGACAAAAAAGCAAACCCAAAACATGTTTGTGCCCAGTCCAAATATGGGGCAGCTGCAGCTGACAGGGGCTGGGCTGGTGACGTTCTGGGACTGTTTAATTCCATCCTGTCACACACATGTGTTGTTCCTTGGAGAAGTTGTGTGGGACACAGCTCTGTTGGCCAGAACTGAGGAGCTCACTCTGGGGAGGCTGCTGGAAGGTTCATGTCCCACATGGTTGTTTCCTGTGGGGTGCACGTAGCAAGAGAGTAAGAAATTCCCTTCAACCTCCCAGCAGCGTTTTCCTGGAGGATCTGCAAACCAGATTTCTCCGTTGTTGGTGCCTGGCTGGTCTCAGCTGAGCTTTGCTCTCCTCCCCACAGATATTGGCACTATCATGAGGGTTGTGGAGCTGTCACCGCTGAAGGGCTCCGTGTCCTGGACGGGGAAGCCAGTCTCCTACTACCTGCACACGATTGACAGAACCATAGTGAGTACCAGGCCTGCCACAGGGCCTCTGCCCTGCCCCACGACTGCCTTGTCCAGCTCCACATCCTCTGCTTTGCACTTGTGTTCCCGTCCTTTTGTGGATTTACACACCTGAGTGTGCAAACCTGCTCTGGCTGCTCCAGTGTTCCCCACACCCCGGGGTTAAGGACTGATTTACTGAAGCTGCAGGGATTCGTTGATAAAATTCCTTCTGCAGCTCCTCAGAATTGGGGTCTCCTGCTGTAATTTCCTCACAGAGGAAAAACTCAGTGGGACTTCGATTCCTCTGTGGTCTACAGACCATTTCATTCCGTCATGTTCAACCAGTAAATCTCAATTTTAGTAAAATTCTCAGCTGCTGTAGGAGCAGCCCAAGCTCCATAACAATGGTGATGTGTTCACTGTTTTTTTTAAAATTAAAGAAAACAAAACACAAAACCAAAAACCATCCAACAACAATAAAGAACCCAAACAACAGCCCCCTCACCACAAAAACACCAACCCCCAGAAAAAGACCCACATGCCCCCCATACAACCCAACAAACCCTGTGGGAATGAAGACTTCTGTGGACAAATCATTTATCCCACCCCAAGGTTTTTGCAGTGGGACAGTAAGGCTGTTTTCCTTGCTCTGCTGTGGTCTAATAAAGCTTTTGTTCAGGAATGTGCCACAGTGCAGATAAATGGTGGAGTACGAGGGTGCAGCAGCTTCAGTGAAAATAACTTCATTGAAAATCAGCCTCTGCTGAGGGGAGATATGTGACACAAAGCTTTAAAACAAGGCCAGGCAGTGGTGGGGGTGATGAAACCTTGTAGAGGTTGGATTATGTCCTGTTACACAACAGGCTGGAAAGAATGAATGTAAATGGCTTCTTGATGTAGCTTATCAGAAGCAAAGCAGTCAGAATTTCTGCAGTTCTGCACTTGTTTTAAGCTAATATTTTATTCTTCTCTGTTCATCTGTCATGGCTTTGAGGATGACTCTCTTCTCTTTCTATTTTCAGCTTGAAAACTATTTTTCTAGTCTCAAAAATCCAAAACTCAGGGTAAGTTTCAATCATTTTCTGTAGAAAACTCAAAGTAAGGGAGCAGTCACTGTGAGGAATTTATTCACAGGTGGACAGAATTGATAGGAAAGCAGATTTTCTTGGTAGGCAAAGAATATGGAGCTAATTGAAGAGAAGTCTCAGATGCCATCAAGCACTAATTCAATCATGTCCAAGGGATTTCTAATAGAGAATTAATGGGGCAGCCCCAAGGTGCTTTTACCTTGCACAGGAGGTCTGTAATGAGCTATTTCTTCATTAAAGATCTGGAATTAAAGAAGGGAATGATGGTTTGAATCTGTCCCAGTGCTCAGCCCCTGAAATGAAACTGAGCAATGCTCTGAAATGTTCCTTTTGGGACGTGCCATTGGAGGCACAGAGTGAGTTGTCATTTGCTGCAGTCTGGGCTGTTGCACGTGGAATTAAAATGCCAGAGAATTTCTGGGACTTTGCAGGGCTGTGTTAACCTGAAATAATCAATGGATTCCCAGGAAGAGAATTAAGTGAGGCCACTTAATTTAAAACTTCATCTGAATGTTCATCCTCAGGCTGACTGGTTCTGTGAGAACAGACTCATGGGAGCTCTGAAAGGGATTTTTTTCAGATTGCTTCACTCAAATTTGGGACAAAAATACTTCTCAGAGAGAAAAAAAAAGGATCAGGGTACTTCTGACCTTCCCTGCTTTTCACACTTAAATCTGCCACTGGTTTGGTTGATAACGTGCTTAAATCCAAGAAGTGTTGGAATTGCCAGAAGTCTTATGCAGATTAAACCTCACCTGGAAGGTGCAGGAAAGGCTTTGACTGAGCTCTGGGAAATTTCCTGTCTGAAAAGTTTTTATTCTGAGAGAAAAAAAGATGTTTTCTCTGAACAAGGAAATTTCCTGTCAGCCTAGGAGAAAATCAAGCTGAAAAGCTGCTGCTTTTGTTTTTTATTAGTCACCTCAATAAACTTGTCTGAAGTTGAGAATGAGATGATGATTAATGGCTTTGCCATTTCCAGTTGTTGAAGATTTTTAAAGTGTCACCATGAAATGTTTGGGATGTGGGGAAGCTATTGAAATGTATAATAATAATAATAAAAAAATCCAGATGAAGCCTGACACAGCAGTGTGGAGCTGGGGGAGGAGAATATGGGAAGAGGTTGAGATTTGATCTCCCTGGAGGTGGAAAAGGATTTGTTCTCACCTGAGTGTGGCCTGAGTCAAGGGGAAGTTTGTTCCCTTTTCTTGTGGAAAACAAAACTGGGAAACAAGGTGATCTATATTAAAAAGTGCTAAATACATCAGCAAATGGTGAACTCTTCCATCCCTTCTCCCCAGGAGGAACAAGAGGCAGCTAGACGTCGTCAACAAAGAGAAAATAAAAGTAACACAACGACTCCAACCAAGATCCAGGAAAACAAGGTGAACATCCTGCATTTCTGTGCCCTGAATGTGCTTCCTGTGGCTGTGCATGAGCTCATGCTCTGAGTCAGGAGAAGCCTGGCTGTGGGAAGGCTGCTGGGTTTTACTCTGAGCACACAAACTGCTGCTGCTGTTGCTGTGCCCAAAAATAAGATGGAGTGAGTTAATAAAAGCTGCTCTTGGGAGTTGCACCACTAATTCTGGAAAGAAAAAAAAAAAAAGGTGTTGCAAGATGAATAGTTGATTGTCCACCCTCGCTTGCATCCAGCAGGAGTTTGCAGAGCTGTCCCTGAGTCACAACCCACTGAATGGAGTTCAGAGTGTGCTGAGTCTCTTCTGCTAAGACTCATTTCCTTTCTTGGGTAATACTGTGAGAAATGCAGTGCCTGTTCATGCCCAAAAATATGAAGTATTGATTGTACTCTGAGATTTGAGTGAAATTCAGTTGAAGAATGTAGTCAGGGAAGGATGAGTAATCAGCTTTTGTTAGACAGCAGGTACAGACTTGACAGAATGACAGAACAGTTTGGGCTGGAAGGGACCTCAAAGCCCATCCAGTGCCACCCCTGCCATGGCAGGGACCCCTCCCACTGTCTCAGGGTGTCCAAACCCCAATGTCCAGCTTGGCCTTGGGCACTGCCAGGGATCCAGGGGCAGCCCCAGCTGCTCTGGGCACCCTGGGCCAGGGCCTGCCCACCCTGCCAGGGCACAATTCCTGGATCCCAATATCCCACCTAATCCTGCCTGAAGTTCCCTTCCCTCAGCTTTTTCTTTTCTTTAATGTGCAAGTCCAGAAGAGAATGGGCACAACCCCTTGGGAACAACTGTTATCCACTTCCCTGGCAAGTTACTGAACTGCAATGCATCAGTTTCCTTTCAGAAAGTTAACTACCATTATTAATGTTGGCTGAAAAGGAATGCTGCATATGGAGGTAGGAATGACCAAAGTTTTTCAAACTCTCAGGATTCTGGTGCTGAAGAAGAAAAAGCTGCAGCAAATTCTGTTAAAAAGCCATCTCCCTCCAAGGCCCGGAAGAAGAAGCTGAGTAAGAAAGGCAGGAAAATGGCAGGGAGGAAACGAGGGCGCCCCAAGAAAATGAACACAGCGAGTACTGAACGCAAGACCAAGAAGAACCAAACTGCACTAGAACTTCTACATGCTCAGACTGTCTCCCAGACATCTTCATCCTCTCCTCAGGGTGAGTGCAGGGGCGCTGGAAGAGCCTGGATAAGTCTCTGAAGCTCTGGATGGGCTCCTCATTCCTTTATGGCCAGGTTGAGTTTGGTTTTGTGGCGTAATTTCCCTGTTGCCACCAGAGCAAAGCTGCCCTTGAGGTGCTGGTGGTGGGATTAATGGTGATGGATGTGGGTGGGATTAATGTACTGATGGTGATTAATGTGTTAATGGTGATGGCACACATGTATTGATGGTATGGGGGTGGGATTTATGGTGATGGATGGTGATGAATGTACTGATGGGGCTGGGGGTGGGAGCTGGCTGGGGGTACTCAGCCAGGAGCTGGGCTGAGCTGTGGCTGCTGCCTTCTCTCAGCTGCTGCTCTTAGGATGGATCACAGATACCCTTCCAAACAGTTCGGGGCAGTGCGTGGACATGTTTGGAGCTGTGGATTGATGGACTAAGCTGCTGGATCTCATTACAAATGCCATTTCTCAGTGTTAAAGCTCCTGTCCTTGTCCCAAACGCTGAGTGCTGACCTGAGGTTGTGTCTGTGTCTCTCCAGATGCCTACAAGTCACCTCATAGCCCATATTACCAACTACCTCCTAAAGTGCAACGGCATTCATCCAACCAGCTCCTGGTGACACCCACCCCCCCTGCACTACAGAAGCTGCTAGGTAAGGCTGCCCTCAGCCTGCCCACCTCCCCTTCGGGCTTTTGCATGGGGCAGGAGAGGGATTATCTCCTCCCCACCTTCCCCTGCCACCCTCACATCCTTTGGCATCAGCACTAGGGCCCCCCTCCTGCTGAAGTTGGTGTTTCACTCTGCCTTTGTTCTCTGATGTTGTTTCAGCTCTTGGGCAGCAAGCCTGGATTTATGAGGAATAGTCAGAAATAGCTTTATTTGAAATGAAACCATTCTCTTAATCGTGGGGAACACCACTCCATTTTCTCTGCTGCACTCAGAGCCAATAAATGAGGTCTTCTCTGAGAGTCTGAGGTCACAAAGGTGTGGTTAGAAAATGCACTTCATGTGCAAGTGGTGATTGAAGGGAAAACCTGGAGGAGTTTTTCCTGATCTTCTGCTGCCTATCCGCCTCCAGCTGTTTCTGGCTTTTGGCATTGGTTAAGAGCCAGTCCAGGATGCTCTGGGAACCTGGCAGAATGGTCCTGTCTGTGTGGGGACCAAGGGCATCAGTGATGTGCTTAACTTGTGCTCCCCTGCTGTTGTGTCAGTTATGGCTGATTCCTTGTTGAAGAGAAATAGAGAAAAAAAAAGAGTGGTTTAAAGGGATATTTTGTGACAAAACAGAATGATTTTTAAGGGATGTTTTGTGGCAAAAGAGAGATTTTTTTACTGGTATTTTGTGGCAAAAGAATGATTTTGAGGGATATTTTGAGGCAGGGTGGATGGGGCAATGATCCTTGTCTGGGCTGAGCCTAGTGCAGGTTTCTGCTCTCCATGCAGTGCCTGTTTTGTGCAGCAGATTTGGATTAATCCTGGGGTTACTTCAGCGATGGAAGGGCTGGGAAGGAGGAAGGGTCATTGCTGGAGATGAAGGGTAATGAGAAGCCAAGTGCTCCTTGGAGGGAGAGTAAACTGGGTGTAGAGTTCCTCATGTGTGTGGAGGGAGGAGGAGGAACAGGCCCTGTGTTGCTGCTGGGTGAGTGCTCTGTGCTCAGGGCTGCTTTGGGCTCCTGCAGCTCATTTCTTTTATGATTTCTGCTTCCAGAGCACTCAAAGCACCCAGCTCCTCTTTGCTCATGCAAACTCACCCTCAGCCCCCAGCACCTTCCTCTGCCTCTTTGGATGTGTTGTCATGGCTTCCGTGGGACCTGATGGTTCCAAGAGTTCCTTTGTGCCAGGAGAGAGATTTTCAGCATGTTCTTAAATCCATCCTCAATGGCTTAGTCTTACTCAGAGTCTAAATCCAAAGCAAGGGAGAGATAAGTGAGGAGAGGTGGCTAGAGAAGAAATAGGGGTAAACAGGGGCATGGCGTTTTCCTCCTGCTGTAATTCCTCATCTGATTTATTTTGCAGACTCATTTAAGATCCAGTACATGCAGTTCATGGCATACATGAAAACTCCTCAGTACAAAGCAAGTCTGCAACAGTTATTGGAGCAGGAAAAGGTGGGTCTCACTTTTTAACCTTTCTAAACAAAATTACCAGACTGT
This sequence comes from Regulus satrapa, assembly GCA_013396955.1. Classification (NCBI taxonomy): domain Eukaryota; kingdom Metazoa; phylum Chordata; class Aves; order Passeriformes; family Regulidae; genus Regulus; species Regulus satrapa. The sequence goes on along the minus strand of VWZN01017959.1, from coordinate 36,839 downwards.
GAAGTTCCTTGGATGTGGAGAAGAGTGCTGGAGATGGCACTTGTGTGCATTTACACCAGTCCTGCTTAGGCTGAACAACTGCCATGGGATTTTGTTGCAAACTCACTTTTTGTGTGCTTAAATCTGCACAGTGAGAGAGCTGCACCTCCCCTGATACCTCTGCACCCCCACCTGACAATGCTGACCTAGAATCACTGAATCCCAGGATGGTTTGGCTTGGAAGAGACCTCACAGCCCGTGCAGTGCCTCCCCTGCCGCGGGCAGGGACACCCTTCACTGTCCCAGGGTGCTCCAAGCCCTGTCCAAGCCAGCCTTGGACACTCCCAGGGATGGGTCCCCCCCAGCCCAAACCAATTCCAGGATTTGGGAGCCACAGTTCAAGGGGATTCAGAAACTGAAGCTGTTATCAGTAGTTATGGGGGTTTAGAGCAGCACCCTTGGCACTGATAATCAGAATATGTTGGCTTGCACTGATGGGCAAAGTGTAAATGTCCCAGATCATGGAGTGGAAAACAGAAAGGAAAGGGGAGTCCTGGAGCTGTGCAGTGGGATGTTTCTCTGCCATGGAGCCACCAGCAGAGGGAGGAGATCTCCTGCCTGAACACCTTCTTGTCTTGCTTTGTCTCAGTTATGAATTATTTCTTGGCTACAACAATTAGCCCTGATGAGAGTCTGTTCCTGCTACTTCTGTGGAGGAGCCTTCCCACATAATTCTCAGGAAGAAACTTCCAGTTTAAACCTTCCAGAGCCTAAAGGGGCTCTAGGAGAGCTGGAGAGGAACTGGGGACAAGGGCCGGAGGGACAAGACCCAGGGAATGGCTCCCAGTGCCAGAGGGCAGGGCTGGGTGGGATACTGGGATCCAGGAATTGTTCCCTGGGAGGGTGGGCAGGCCCTGGCCCAGGGTGCCCAGAGCAGCTGGGGCTGCCCCTGGATCCCTGGCAGCGCCCAAGGCCAGGCTGGACACTGGGCCTGGAGCAGCCTGGGACAGTGGGAGGGGTCCCTGCCATGGCAGGGGTGGCACTGGATGGGCTCTGAGGTCCCTTCCAACCTAAAGCAGTTCTGGAATTCTGTCCAGGTACAGCTTCTGGCTTTCCCTTTGCTCTGTAGTATTTGTGAGAGTGTCAGAAAAAAGCCACAGGGCTTTTTTATCATGTTTTCCATATTGGAAACTCTCCAGAGAAGAGAGTTTAACTTGTGCCACCCCATTCCTTACTGAGAAGTGGTTGATGCTGGTCTGGTGTTCATGGAAACCTCTTTTTCTGTGGTTATTTCCATTTATTTTCACAGTCAATCAGCACTTAGAACTTTCATCTTTTTCCTTAAGCAGCAGATTTTTCTGCTTGTTCTGCACTTGTCAGGAAAATCAGCATGAAGTGAACTTGTCTCCTGCTCAAATGAAATGATGGCGTGCGAGGGTTGTGCCCTGCACAGAGAATGAATCAGGAGTGTGGAAAAGCCATCACTTGGTGGTGGTGTCCAACAGCTGCTCCACACTTTTAAACATTAAAATGAGGAATTCAGTATGAAAATATTTTTTTTATGGAGTGTTACCTGGCAAATTAAATCTCACAGAGGCAGAACTTGGCTGGGTGAGGGGCTGGGTATGGTCTGTTCAGTAACTCCCTCTTACAGGAAGGTTTTCAAGTGCAATAAAAATCTGTCTGTAATAATGATTTTGAAATCAGCTGCTGCTTCCCAGAGTGCCCTTAGGTGGAGCTGTCAGCCCCTGCAGTGCCTGGGAAGGCTGAATGAAATGCCTTGTGTTGAAAACAAAAATGACTTTTCAGCATCCCCCAGAGCAGCCCCTGTAGCATTGCAGGGACTGTTTTGCCATGCCAGGTCTGTGTGTTCCTGCACGTGGGGAATTTCCAGCACTGCTGCTTCCCTGCTTGGAATATCAGTCATGGGATTATTAAGGAAAGGATCGAGGTGCTTTTTGCCATGTTCCCCACTTTTCCTGGAGCAGTGGCTCAGTCTGTGCAATCCCTGCTTGGCCTCAGCAGCACAAGGTGGAGAAAGGGATAATCCCAAAGCTCCCTGTCCTTGCTGCACTAATCCTGCAGTTGGGGCTGGGTCAATGAGGCTCTTCAGCCATTCCTATCCTCCCCTTTGCTGTGCCTGGCCACGGATTGGGGAAGCTGGGATCTGCTTAAGGAGTGTTCTGGGCAGGGAATGTGCTGTGAGCAGCTCGGGTGACCCGCTGAAATAATGGTGGCACAAGGAGGAAAACTGGTTTGGCTTATTTAGGATTTTCTGTCTCCCTCCCAGTGCTCCCTCCCATTTTCATTTGCTGCATCTCTTCCATGAGTATTGGACAGGGAGACTTTGAACTGGGGCTCTGGGGATTTAGAGCCAGTTCCCAGTTTGGGAGCAGATTTCATGCAGATAATCTTTTCCAGTTCTATTTCTGCTCTGTGGGATGTGATTATTGCTGCTGCTTCACGATGCACTAGGAGGATAAAAATGAGTTTTTAACACTGCCTTGATTGTATTTTACCATACAGGAGGAAAAACCTACTTAAAAGCTTTTTGCAGCTGAGTTAACTCCACCAGTATCACACCCCAACAAATCCAGGTTCTCAGGAGTCTGGGGCAGGGCTGGATGAGCTCTCCTGCAGCCAGGTTCACTCCTGAAGTGCTCCACAGACATCTCCTTCAGATGGCCCACGCTGCAGCTGATGCTAAAAGTGTGTTTTGTCACTGTTCCCTCTTCCAGGAGAAGAATGCTCAGCTGCTGGGGACAGCCCAGCAGTTATTCACCCACTGCCAGGCCCAGAAAGAGGAAATCAAACGCCTGTTTCAGCAGAAGCTTGATGAGGTAGCTCTGTGCTGGGGGGATGTTTCTGAGTCAGCTGCATGCAAACATTTCTGGTCAAGCTGAGTAAGACCAGAGCAGTCTCAGGTCTTCAGCCTCTGCTTTGCAGCAGATCAGGCTCAGAAAGGTGCACTCTGTGTCACTCTCTGGTTATGTTTTGTGTTTGTTGCTGGAGTTGTTGTGTGCCTGGTGCCCAAGGAAGGGGACAAACCACAGCTGTGTGGTGTTTGGTGAAGGATTCATCCTCTGCTGCTCAAACCAAGCTGCCAACCAAGCTCAGCAGCACAGGAGGAAATGTGTGGACTCTCCACAGACAGTTCTGTTAGCTTGCAAAGCCCAAGTGACAGTTTTACATTTGAAGGTGTGGAACAGCAGCTCCAAGGTCCTTATGTCCTTCCTTGTTATTCCCCTGCAGCCTCAAAGTTCCTTGGAGAATGCTGGGGGAGGCCCTGAGAGCTGCAGAGTTCTGCAGATCTCCTGGGTGTCACTTGGGAATGGGACAATCACTGGGAATGAGGGTGTCAGGACCTTACTGACTGATCCCACCCTTCACCTTTTAGCTGGGAGTTAAAGCTCTGACGTACAACGACCTGATCCAGGCTCAGAAGGAAATCTCTGCTCACAACCAGCAGCTGAAAGAACAGACAAAACAGCTGGAGAAGGACAACAGTGAACTCAGGAACCAGAGCTTGCAGCTGGTGGGTTGCTGGGGGGAGCAGGGGGTGCTGCCCTTTGGCTGAGGACAGGCCATGAGCTGGGGCTGAAACATCATCCAGCTGCTAAGGGTCCTTTGAAACAGAGGGATCATGGGGGGAAACCTGTAGGGAGTCCTTTTCTTACCTTTGATTTACCCCATAGCAAATCCTGGCAGTTGGCTCTGGCCTCAGCTGTGTCCCCAAACAGCTCTGGATGTCACTGGCTCTGCATCTGGCTTCACAGGGAATTTGTGCAGGGCTTGCTCTGGCCATGACTCCTGTTGGTGCTCATCCTGGTTACTCAGAGAATCATGGAACTGTTGATGTGGGAAAAACCTGGATGATCATCGAGTCCAACCATCAACCAGCACCCCACCAAAACAGCACGTCCCCAAGTGTCACCCCCACCGCTGTTTGAACACTGCCAGGGGTGGGGACTCCACCACTGCCCTGGCAGCCCCTGCCAATTCCTGACAACCTGTCTGTGAGGAAATTTTACCTATCTCCAATCTGAATTTCCCCATGCTCAGCCTGAGGCTGCTTCGTCTCCTGCTGTCCCTGTTCCCTGGAGCACAGCCTGACCCCCCTGGCTGTCCCCTCCTGTCAGGGAGTTGTGCAGAGCCAGAAATTCCCCCTGAGCCTTCTTTTCTCCAGGCTGAGCCTCCTCAGGATGTAGATGAGGGGAATATCTGGATGTGGAAGCAGTGAGGGTGGGTGATAACGCTGCTTGAGAAAGAGCCAGGCCACCTCCTGCCACACTCCCCAGCACTAAGCTGGGAGGATTTTCAATGGCCTGAGGGGTTCTTGCACATTCAGTGCAGAGTTCCTGCTTTCAGCTGGGACCCCCAGGTGGTGTGCAGAGGTGAGGGCTGTGTTTTGACCTGTTTGTCCCTGTCCTTGTGTGTCCCCACAGCTGAAGGCTCGCTGTGAAGAACTGAAGCTGGATTGGTCAACGCTGTCACTGGAGAACTTGCTGAAAGAGAAGCAGGCCTTGAAGAATCAGATTTCTGAGAAGCAAAAGCACTGTTTGGAACTGCAGGTAGAGAGCAAGAAACAAATGCAGAGTCACCAGTTTGGGATAGCTCCTGGGAAATGGGCCAGTTATGGGTGTTACACTAAACATGATGGGAAAGGATGAACCAGGTGCTGCTTTTTTGTTTATTCTTATTTTATTCCCCCAGAGATTGAGTTATCTCATAGAGGATTTTAGTAAATAAGGATGTGGATAACTGGTAAAGGCTGGAGATACCATGACCTGATTCTTTGGTGATGCTGTGGGAGGAGGAATCACGGTTTATCATTACATATAATTAAAAATCACAGGCTGATGGTTTTCGTGTGTACTCAGATGTCTCAGTTCAGGGATCACAGAATCTCAGACTGTTTTGGGTTAGAAGAGACCTTAAAGTTCATCTCATTCCACCTCTGCCATGGGCAGGGACCTTCCACCATCCCAGATTGCTCCAAGCCACATCTACCCTGGCCTTGGACACTTCCAGGGCTAGGGTGGGAATAATTTCCTCCAGAGTGACATTTCTTATAGTGACAAGAAATTAAACTCTTTATGTGAAGAGCTTTTCTTTCCCTGTGAGATTGGCTCCAGAGCTATTCCAGCTTTTGTTGGATGCCTTGGCATGCAGTGGCTGTGCAGTACTGAGTTACTCTGCACTCTCTCTGTAAGTTGGAGATATCTTCCTTTTTGTTTTAAGATCTGAAATGTTCTGTCTCAGGGTCTCTGAGCCATTCCCTTTACCTGGGCCTTTTGGTCCTAAGCTCAGAGCAGAATTTTTTTTCTCCAATTTTGGGTCCCTCATTCTGCATTGTTCCCAGAAGCAGGAACACTCTTACTTAACAGATTTTGGAAACAAAACTCTGTCATGTGATAGAACTGTTAAGTGTAGTCTTTAATTTTTGTCTTCCTTTTCATTTAAAGATCAGCATTGTGGAACTTGAGAAGAGTCAGCGGCAGCAGGAGCTGCTGCAGCTCAAGTCCTACACGCCCTCAGAGGAGCCCCTGTCTGTGCAGCTGCACAGCAAAAACCAGCTGAGCCGTGACCCTGAAGCTGAGCAGGGCAGGTTCCAGCTGGAGCTGGAGTGCTCCAAGTTCCCCATGCCCCACATCAATGGCATGAGCCCCGAGCTGTCCATGAACGGCCACGCCACGCCCTACGAGCTGCAGCACGCCTTCAGCCGGCCCTCGTCCAAGCAGAACACCCCCCAGTACCCCAACTCCCACCTGGACCAAGACATCGTGCCCTGCACCCCCAACCACAGCAGCAGGCAGAAGGCAGACAAGGTGACCAGCCTGGCCCTCCCTGATTACACCAGGTTTTCCCCTGCTAAAATCGCCCTGCGGAGACACTTGAATCAGGACCACGGGGTCAATGGAAAAGCAACAGCTAATGAGATACAGAGGTGAGAGGGGTGGGGCAGGAGGCTGGGTAGTGACTGGTGTTAGGAGCACTAGTGATTTAGATTGTGGAAAGAGATTTTTCCAAGAGGAGGTTTGTCTATTTCAAACAAGTGGTGAGAGCTAATGGGGTAAATAAGGTGGGACAGTGCCTTTGGTGTCATATGGGAATTCCTTGTCACTGGCTTTTGGATCCTGACTGTCTTGGTTTTAAAAGACAAAGGTGTCTGCTAAGAAGGCAGGAATCTCCCTTGGAAATGGAAAATGTAAACCCCCTCCCTCCTACTTATAATCTTGAAATTAAGAGGCTCTCAGGCAAAGAGAGGATAGCAATAACAGTTCTTTACTAGCAAGGAAAAAACCCAAGACAAAAACTACAATTTAATAGGAGAATCAAAATAAAATGCAGAAGTACAAAACCACTGGCAGAGTCAGGATCCAAGCTGACCCCTGTCAGTCAGGGCTGGCACAGTCCCATTCCATGGTGCCTGCAGCCCTCCTGCAGTGCCAAACGTGGCTCTGCTGGAGCAGGATCCTGCAGAAGGGCCCAGTCCTCCTCCCAGGATCCAGGGCTGCCCTGCAAGGGCTGCTCTTCCTCTGGGCATCCCCTGGGAAAGGCTGCCTGTGCTGCTCTGGATCCCAGATGGATCCAGCTGGGAATGCCTGGCTGCTCCCTGGGTGCAGCATTTCCCATGGGATGATGGAATTGGATCAGCCACTCGCTGGCCCATGAGCAGCAGATCTGTGCCTGGGCAGGGGTGGGTGTGGGGGAGATCAAGAGCACTGGCCCAGCTGGTTCAGAGCTGGGCACAGAGCACAGCCCTGGCACAGCCTGCACTGCCCCAGGACACTGACAATTGTACATCTCTCTTCCAGAGCTGAGCATGTCAAAGAGAATGGCCTTACATACCCAAGCCCTGGAATTGCAAATGGCATAAAGCTGAGTCCTCAGGAAACTCGGCCCTCCTCCCCCGTGGCCTTACCCAGTGCAGGAGAGAAGGTAAAGCATCTGCTGCTGCTCGGGTGCTGCCCCTGGGGCAACAAAGGACAGGTTGGCCAGACTGAGGAATGCAGGAGTGCTGCATCCTGTGGTCCTATTGGTGTGGGAAATGACCCAAAATCCAGTGGGTGTGATGCAATAAATCAATGCTGGCCAGAGGGAGAGGAAGATGTGCTCCTCTCTGAGTGCTGGTAACACAGTGGGACTGCTGTTTGTTGGCACGTGTCTGCTTGAACTGGGAAAGGAGGCTCTTTCACAGTTGTAAAAATAAAGAGTAAAAAATATGGTTCATGTAATTGGTGCAGCCATGGAGCATATTGGGGCTCACAGAGCAGCAGGTGCCCTGCAGTAGCAGGTTGCCATGGAAATGCATCTGGCTGCTACAGAGAGCCTCAAGATACAAAATCTGACGTCTGAGTGCTTTTCACAAAGCTCTAACCAAAACACAGGGAAATGAGCTTGCCTAAGGCTTCTTTTTCCTGATGCTTGGGGCCAGCAGTGGCTTTAATTCGCACATTTCTGTGCTGTGGGATGTTGCTGTCCAGGAGCCTGGTGCTGGTAACCATCTGCCCTGTCTGATGTACAGTCATTGCTCCTAGTCCTGTAATTCCTTAAAAAACAAGAGTGGGGGAATGACACACACATAGAAACCAGCAGGTTATCATTACCTACAAAACAGTTTCAATATCCTATGTAAAACTATGCTTTCTCTTTTGATTTTACAGGTTTTGAGAGAGAGAACCTCTGTGAGTAATGGAGAAACTATCACCAGCCTCCCCATCAGTATTCCTCTGAGCACAGTGCAGCCCAATAAACTCCCTGTTAGTATCCCTCTGGCCAGCGTAGTCCTACCTAGCCGTGTTGAGAAGGTGGTGAGTAAGGGATTGTCAACACTTTCCTTCCCTAACTAAAATCCCAGTGGGCAGGAATGGGGTGCTGTGCCCCAGGATTCTCCATGGGCTGCTCCTCAGGGGAGGCTGCTGGGGGATGCATCCTCTTGGCTCTTGGATGCTGTAGATTTTTCTCTCCTTTCTCTGTGGGGTGGAGGGGGGTTCAGCCAGGAAGGAGAGTGAAGTAAATGCTTCAGGAGAGCCTAGCCTGGAATGTGAAAAGCCTGAGAGTTTGTGGCAGTGGAAGCAGAGAATTGCATGTGTCAATTTGTTCTTAGCCCTGCTTTCTGCAGGAAGCTGGGAGAGAATTCTTCTGTCTCAGACACCTCAAAGCTGCCTGTTCTCCTCACACGTGTGCAGGGTGAGCTTGAACTGCCCCTTGGGGCTGTGATACCTCACCTGTGAGTGAGTGCTCTGTAGCAGAGAGCTTCTGGGGCCATCTCTTTGTGAGATGTGACAAGTCCTTGCCTCTCTGAGTGGAAGAGGACTTCAGGAAGGCCTGGTCCAGTTTCTCACACCAGTTTGTCACAGAAGTGGCAAACAAGTGCTGCAGCAGAGAGCTGAGAAGCCTTGAGTTGAGCTGTGAGTTAGAATCCATCCATGGCTTGTCTTCCAATCCCTTATTGGGAAAGCTGGAGTCAGTTCACAGTATTGAATCCATTGCATTTTTCCAGCTGAAGAGTTCTGGCTTTAGCAGAGCCAGAGTCTGCCCAGCTCTGGCTGTCCTTAGGACAATGCCAGCCCTGGGTGACACCTCCCTGTTTGTTCAGGCTGCCATTTCACAGGTGTTTTCCATGTTGAGAACATCCTCAGAGAATGTCCCAGAAAACATGGCCTGATACACGTTGTATTCCCTTCGGGGTTGTTTTGGGGAGCTTCGTGAGCAGGGGCCTGGGCAGATGATACAACCATCAGTCTCCTCCCTGCTGCAGCAGTGGGCTGAGCCATTCCTGCTCCTGGCAGAGCTGGCCTGAGTCTGAATATCCTGTGATGATGAGCCTCCCTGTCTGCATGGTGTCTGCTGTCTGTGAGATACTACTGCAGTATAATTAATTACTACATTTTTGGCCCATAATGTGATGATCCATGCTTTTCTCAAAACAAACTGGATCCAGGGCATATAGGAAGTAGAGCCACTTCCCTAGGCATGTGAATTTGGTTTGGGCTGTAGATTTGTGCTGCTGTTTCCTGAAAGGCCTGTTTCTCTCCCCAGAGAAGCACACCCAGCCCAGTTCACCAGAGCAGAGACTCAGCGACACTTGAAAAGCAGATTGGTGCTAGTTCTCATAATGGCATAAGCAATGCTGCTGGAAACAAGCCTCTGGCTTTGGCTACCTCAGGTAACAGCCTCACCCCTGCACAGCTGCTCCTGTGTTGGGGCAGCACCCAAGCCCACGTGGCTGAGTTTTCCAAGCACTTCTTGCCAGGTCCTGCAGGCACTGAAGTGCTGGATAACTGTGGGTGGGTTTTCATCCAGAAACTCATGGATGAATGCTCTGATGTGCCTCCAGCTTGGGTGCATCTGGCATAAAGGGTTGGATTGATGTGCCTTTACTTGTAAATAAACAATTGCTTCTGTAAATTCTGTGGGGGTCCAGAGATTCCCACAGATTTACAGTGTGGCAAACCTGCAGAGTGTTGGACAGCTTGGTCCTGAGCTGGTGATCTGGCCCTAACAGTTTTATTTTACAGAGTTTTTAAATAGCAGAATGAATTTTTTGGTTACGGAGGTGCCTCATGGGCAGGTGTAAAGGCACAACAACCTGGGTGGGAAAATCTCAAATGGGAGAGGATGGGGATCCCTTTGGGTGCAGACATTGCTTCTGATCTCACTCATCTGTGGAAATCATGGTGTTTAGCTATGGGAATGTTGTGGGCCAAGAAAAGTAGGTTCTACAGGTGATCTCTCACCAGAGAGTGCTTTTGTTCTCAGTGTTTACCACCCCGAGGGGTTTGGGTTGTTTCAGTATCTGTTTTGCAAAGGGCTTGGCTGCATTTTTCTATAAAGCCAATGAAGCATTTAAAAAAGCCTTGCTGTAAACCATTACCATGTTGTTCCCTTCTGCCCTTTTCATTTAGAGAGCCCAGGCCATCCTAGAGCCCTAAACCCATTGATGATGCCCCGTGACAAACACTGAGTTCCCTTTCCCAAATGGGAATTCTCATCCCTTGTGGCATTTTTCTGCCGCTGTGCCTTTGAAGGTCCCCTGACACTTCCTAAGTCACAGCCTTTTGTTGAATTTGGAGGAGGTGGGCTTGTGGATGGCAAAGTCCTTCTTTCTTGGGGGAAGGGAAAGACTGAATCTGGCCACCCATTTCCTTCATGAAAGGAAGGAGTTGAGAGTAGAGGAGCCCTGAATTCCATGTAAAACTGGGAGGAACACATGTTCTGTGGAACACCTCCACGTACTACGTGAATTTTCCTGAACTGGCAGGAGAGCAGTGGAAGTCCTTAACTCCCATCTGGCACCCAGAGCCACGTTCTCACTGTCCCATGGAAAAGCAGCCGTGTGAAAGCCAGGGTCACTGGCTGTTCTCCAGGCAGAGCTGGAATCCCTCCTGGCCCTCCCAGCCCTGTACTCGGTGACCTCTCTCTCGCTCAGCCCCAGCAATGATCTATACTTTCCCTCTCAACAGGTTTTTCTTACTCTTCTGGCTCCGTGGCAGTCAATGGAAATCTTACAAACAGCCCAGCCCATCTTAACCATAGTGTTGATCAGGCAGCTCTGGACGACTCTGGGAGTCTCTTTAACTCTGTAGGGTCTCGGAGTTCCACTCCACAACATCCTTTGCTAATGATGAGGAACTCTGGGCAGAACTCCCCTGCTCAGCAGCACTCGAGCCCCCGCTTAAGTGGCCCGGCCCAGAGCCTGGCAGGGGGACTGCAGAGTGCAGAGGCTCAGAAGATCTTTGCCGAAGGAACAAAGGGGGACCTGCAGTCTGATGCAGCGTTTTCAGATCCTGAGAACGAGGCCAAGAGGAGAATCATCTTTACAATCTCTCCTAATACAGGACATGTAAAACAATCCCCTTGCAGCAAGCACAGCCCCGTGCTGTGCCAGGCCCACGCGCAGGACGGGAAGAAGCGGGGCCGGCGGAAGAGATCCTGCGCCGGGAGCGCCAGCGCCGCCGTGTCCCCGAAACGCAAAGCCCTGCCCTCGGTGGCCGGGCTCTTCACGCAGCCCTCGGGGTCTCCGCTCAATATCAACTCCATGGTAAGGGCCCACGGGAGCAGCTGTGCTCTGGGAAAGCTCTTGGGAGTTAGGGGCAAGCTGCGGGCTGGAGCTGGGGTTGCCGTGAAGGCTTCTGGCAGCAATTCTTCTGCCTCTTGTTTTCACCGAGTTGGTGAACGGTTTGTGTATAGGCAGAACGTCTTCAAAGAGAGCTCTTTGCTGTCAGAGCATTAAAAATTAAAAATAATCTCTTCCCTCATGACAAAGAGCTTGTTTCTGCAGTGAAGTTGATTTTTGAGGCTGTAGATTCAATATTTTGAAAATAGTTTGAGCTAAGATTGACTAAACAGCAGAGGAGTGCCAGAAGCATATGGCATTCTTGCTAATGAAGCCAGCTAGAGAGCTGTGTGCATGTGATCCTGCAGTGTAGTTTGAGAAGAAAAGGTTTATCCCAGGTCGTCATTTCTGATTTCAAACATAAAATCAAGGAATGAAAATTAGCTATTTTTCCAAGTTACATTTAAGCTTTCACCCCAAGTTCTAATGCAGTAGGTGGAATATAGCAGCAGCAGTGCTAAACAAGCAGCTGTTGGATGTCCCAGAGCACGTTAAACCTGCATTAAAATCCTTAACAAGATGCCTTTCCAGGGATACTCTCATCTGTAACTGCTTTCTTTCCTTCTCACCCAGGTGAATAACATTAACCAGCCCTTAGAAATAACAGCCATTTCCTCTCCTGAAAACTCCCTGAAGAACTCTCCTGTTCCTTACCAGGACAATGACCAGCCCCCAGTGCTGAAAAAGGAGAAGCCCCTCGTTCAGAGCAACGGTGTCCATTACTCCCCCCTGACATCGGATGACGAGCAGGGCTCTGAGGATGAGCACAATAGCAGCAGGTGAATGAAGCACAGGCCAGTTTCAGGATGAGGTTTCTCTCAGCAGGAGGGGTGTGTTTAAGCCTCTTTGTTCCCCCTGCTTGAAGGCCCATCCCACTATCCCAAGCCACTTATGTGGCTGAAGCTGTGAACAGAGAAGGTATTCAGGCAGTAGAATGTGGGAACCTGCTGCTGCTCTGTTTGCAAGGCTGGCAGGGTCTGGCCTTGAAGAGAACTGGTGGAGAAATGACTGAGAAATGGAGGAGACTGAGGGGAGGCTCCTCGGGGGCTGCAGCTCCTCCCGAGGGGAGGCCCAGGGGCAGGGGCTGAGCTCTGCTCTGGCCCAGGGACAGGAGCCCAGGAAGGGCTGGAGCTGTGTCAGGGCTGGGCATGGAGCTCAGGGAAAGGTTCTTCCCCCCTCCCGAGGCTGCTGGCACTGCCCAGGCTCCCCAGGGAATGGTCCCGGCCCCGAGGCTGCNGGATGGGATATTGGGATCCAGGAATTGTTCCCTGGCAGGGTGGGCAGGCCCTGGCCCAGGGTGCCCAGAGCAGCTGGGGCTGCCCCTGGATCCCTGGCAGTGTCCGAGGCCAGGCTGGACACTGGGGCTTGGAGTGACCTGGGACAGTGGGAGGTGTCCCTGCCATGGCAGGAGTGGAATGAGCCTTAAGGTTACCCCCAGCCCAAACCATTCTATGGTTATGTGAAAAACAACCACTATAGAAATGTGGTTCTGCTTCTTGTTTTGAAAGAAAAACAACATCAAAGTTCTCTGAATGTGCACTAATCCTGTCAAAGAGCAGTAATTCTGTAATAGCTCCTGCCTAATGTTTGTGGTGGGTTTTTTGATGCTTATAAATTCCTTTAGTGACAAAAAACTGTGGGGCTGTGTTTGTGTGGGTTTTTATACTCTGTCATCTGATAAGACCTGATGATGAGGAGTATAGATTGTGAGGGTATATGTGCAACAGAAGGTTGGCTGTAAGTGCTATAACATTTCTATTTTCCCACTAGAATTGAGAGGAAAATTGCAACAATATCATTGGAAAGCAAATCTCCACAGAAGACTGTTGAAAATGGTAGGTGTGAGAAATGGGAACTGTTTGTGGTAATGGCTGGGCCTGGGGACTGGTGAAGCTATCTGTCAGTGGGAGGTTTCTCTCTGCTGCTGGACAAAATGCAGTTCTTAATCATCATTAAGCCAGGTGGCTGCTAATTACAGATTTTGAGTCACTTTTCTCTGTAGTCACAGGTCACCAAAGATCTGACCAGTTTTTTCACTGACTCTGGGTTTGAGGAGGGATCTAAAGTACAAAGATCGGGGTGAAAAGCAGATCAGTGTTCTCAGACTTTTCTAAACTTATTTTTAAGGACTTTTAGGTGACTTCACAAATATTTCTGCCTCTGGTTCAGAAATAGAATTACAGACTGATAAAAGGTAGGTGCTGCCCAGAGCACCAGGAGCAGCTGAGGGAACTGGGGGGACTCAGCCTGGAGAAAAGGAGGCTCAGGGGGTCCTTACTCCCTACAATTCCCTGACAGGAGGGAGCAGCCAGGGGGTATCAGGCTCTGCTCCCAGCAAGCAAGGGACAGAAAGAAATGGCCTCAAGCTGTGCCAGGGGAGATTTAGATTGGATATTGTGAGAATTTCTTCACTAAAAGAATTGTCAGGCTTTGGAAGGGGCTGCCCATGGCATTGGAGGAGTCCCCATCCCTGGAAATGTTCAAAAAACCAATGGGTGTGGCACTTGAGGAGGGGTTTAGTGATAACCATGGCAGTGGTGCTGGTTGATGATTTGACCTGATGATCTTAAAGGCCTTTTCCAGGCCTTTTCCAGGACTCTGTGATTCTATAAAACCCCATTCTCAAGGGGCAGATTTAGTGAATGCCGTTTATTGACATCTGTAAACCTTCCTCTCCGCAACCAGGTGGCAGCTTATCGGGGAGGAAACAAGCACAAAGCAACGAGAACATGAACAGCAGCAAATGGAAATCGACTTTTTCACCGATATCTGACATCAACCTGACCAAAACCACAGACAGCCCCTTGCAGGCGGTGTCAGCTCTGAGCCAGAACTCCCTGTTTGCCTTCAGGCCGCCCTCCGAGGACGGGCTGCCCATGGACACCAAGGTCCCAGGACACCCCAGGAAGAGCCTGGCCGTGCCCTCGGACGGGCTGAGCCCTGGCACAAACCCCCCCAACGGCTTCGCCTACAACGGGGGCCTGTCCTCCGAGCTGGGCCTGCACGGCTTCATGGACGGCGCCGCTCTCCCGCACAAAGCTGCGGACGGGACGGCTTCCAGCTGCTCCCTGGGCTTCCCCTCGCAGCGAGGCAAGGAGCTGGGCGTGTCCGACACGAACCTTTTCCTGAACAAGAGGCAGCTGGAAGGTCTGGGCTCCAAGGGAGAAGAGCTGAGCCGGCCGGGGGTGAAGGGCAAAGAGCTCAGCGAGCTGGGCGCCCGAGCGGGGGGGTCTGCGGAGAAAAACTCTGTGCAGCACAACGGGAAGGTCGGCAAGGGAAGGGACCGAGACGTGGAGTTTAAAAATGGCCACAACCTTTTCATTTCTGCTGCTGTTTCGTCTGGTGGCCTTCTGAATGGTAAAAGCCTTTCTACTGCTGTTTCCTCAGCAGGGAACCCAGCGCCGTCTGTCCCCACGCACCATCCTTTCCTCAACACTCTGACCACTGGATCGCAGTTCCCCCTCGGCCCCATGGCCTTGCAAGCAAACCTCAACTCGGTGACAAATTCCTCAGTATTGCAGTCCTTATTTAATTCAATGCCAGCTGCTGCCAGTCTGGTCCACGTGTCATCAGCTGCAACCAGACTGACTAATTCTCACACTATGGGGAACTTCTCTCCTGGGGTTACAGGTGGAACAGTTGGAGGTAGGCAGAACTCTTTCTCTGGTATAAGACAGGGCCTAAAGGAAAGTCTGACACTGCCTCTCCAGGGGTGAAACCCTTTCATTTCTACAGGATGTGAAGCAGATCTGTCCCACATAACCAGTCTCCTCTCTCTCTCTCTCTCTCTCTCTCTTGGAATTGCTAGGATGATTTCAGTTCCCCACAGTGAAATCTCATGAGCTTTGTCTGCTAGATGAGCTTGTTGTACCACCTTAATGAAACAAAACACCCAGACTTTGTGATTGATAATGTTTGCTTGTTCAGATGTTGCTGTGTTGGAACCAACTTAGGTCTGCCTGCAGGTAACAGATTTGACTTGACCTGGTACCATGTTAAGGATCTCTAACTTGCCAACTTGAGTAAAGGTTGAGATTAGGCCTTGAATGGATTTAGCATGATCCAGGAGGAGCAGAACATCAGAGGAGCTGGTGTTGGGAGTTCTGTAGCATTCTGGCCCTTGAATGGACACGAAGAGCATTTCTTGGCCAGGAAGGGCAATGCCATATGCACCTTGCACTTCTGGGATTCTGCACAGGCTTGGCTTCTGTGGCCCACACCGGGGACAAGCTGGCAGGACTAGAAGATAGGCTGAACCTGCCATTTCTAAGTGTCCAGGGCAGTTTTTCTTACCTGTCCATAATCATTCAGGCACCATGTCGGGAAATCCTAACTCTCACATCTCTCAGCACGTAGATTTGCTGGAATTGCAACTCCCCTCTGCTGCCCTGTAAGTGGGGGAGCAGGAGGGTGGGGAGGGAAGAGCAGCACTTTGAGTCTTCAGATAACCAACTCAAAAGACCACTTCTAATCTCATCAAAACTCTGCCCGTGTGGTTGTAGAACTGACAGTTCTTGGGTCTGACCATTTTTCCTCGTGGCATTTAGAGGTTGGCAGTAGGAAAGGTAAGTGGAACCTTTTGTACCTCCTGGCCTGCACCATTATCTCTTCATTGCTTGCTGCCTTCTCACACTGCATATTTTTGTATGGGGCTGTAACTATTATAATTTTGCTTTTTTTTGTTTTGTTTTTGTTTGGTTTTTTGCCTTTTTTTTTTCTTTTTTGTTTTGTTTCTCTTGTCACTTGAGACTGTACAAAGCCCATCTGTTGAAGCTGAGTTTTTCTCTCCTGTTTGCAGGTATTTTTAACCATGCGGTGCCTTCTGCCTCCTCTCCTCATCAATTTGGAGCCAGTTTCAGCAGCAGTGCTGTCTCTAGCAGCACCGTGCTAAGCTTAAACCCTCTGCAGGCTGTTGCCAGCACCTCATCCTCATCCTTCCTACCCTCTTCCTCTAATTTAGTAACATCTAGTGAGACTAGACCTGCTCAGCACCTCAACAGAGCGCCAGTGCAATCTGTCTTCCATGCCCCTCCGCCCCCTCCTAATGTGTCCTTGCCTCCCCCTCCTCCTTTACTCGCTTCTAACTCCGAGCCTGCTCTCCTGCAGAACCTGCCCTCCATCCCCCCCGGCGAGACTTTCCTGCCCTCCTCCTCTGCTCCTGTCCAGTCTAACTCTTCTTTGTCTATTAAACTGGCTTCTCTCCAGCACAAGCCCTCCCGCCCCTCCTTTACCGTCCACCACCCGCCCCTGCCCCGCGTGCTCCCGCAGCCCAACGCCGCTGGCACGGCCGCTATGTGGGTGACCCTTGGCATGCAGCCTCCTTATGCTTCGCACCTTTCGGGGGTTAAGCCACGATAAAGAGCTTGCTTAGCTAACAGTTCTTGTTTTGTAAGGTAAGGCCAGACACAAAACCGGAGGAGTTTGCGTGCGAGATGCTCACTGACGCTTCTTCCTTTGCAGAGAGAGGTCGGGGCCGGGCTCCGTGAAACAGAAACCTCTGAAACGGGGAAAATGACCCCTAAAGTGGGGGAGAGAAACCTCTAAAATGGGGAGAGGAATCTCTAAAATGTGGGGAGCAAATCACCTGGTGGCAGAGGATGGAAAGTGTTGGTGCTCTCTGTTCTGGGAGTCAGGATTTCTCGACAAGGAGTGCTCACAGGGGTAACTCTGCTCTGGCTCAGGGTTGTGTTCGGGCTGAGGTCTCTTCATAGAAAGAGAGAGTATTCTTTCTGAAGGTAGTAACAGGAGGAAATGTCTGTTTTCCGTGTGGTTTTATGCAGTTGTTGGAAGTGGGTGTTGCCCATCTGATCCTCCTCTCCTCTTGCACAGCCTGTTTATCCCAAAGCAGTCCTTGTCTGTAGCATTGAGGTGCCCAAAGGTGCCTCTTTGTGACTGTGTGGCAATGTGGTGGTCAGTAAAAACTGCCAGTCAACAACAGCTGCTCTAAATAGTCATAAAGTTAAAAATCTCTAGGTTATAAGCTTCAGCTTAGCTTGGAGAGCAAATTCCCTGGGCCTGCAGTGCAGTGTCCCCTGCATCACTGGAAACACAACCACAGGTAGCAGAGAAGGGCTGTGACCCCCCTGTCACTTCCCTGTGCTGGACTTGCAGCCAGGGCTGGCAGGAACAGCCTCAGCAGATGTTTTACTTCTGCTCACAAGCCCTGGGAGCACAGGGAATGTGCAGGGGAAAGTGGGCTCCACTCTCCACAAAGGCCATAGGAGAGGAGGGTTCTGGAGGCTGTGTGCATTTCTCCTGAAGCAGGTATTTATTGAACTGTCTCTAGAGCTACTCCAGAATAAACTGTACCACCACAGAGCTGGGTACTGTGGTTCATGCAAACACTCTGTGGCAATCCTGCTGTACCAATTCGTGCTTGCCAAGTGCATCTGGTGTGCCCAGCCCTGGAGCTGGCTCCGTGCTTTCCTTGTAGGTCTGTGATGTTGTTGCTGTCCACTGGTACCAAAGCTACAAACGTGGTTGAACACACTTTGCTGCTTATAAAACTCTATTACAACATACCTGAGAGAGCCTCTGTGCATTGTGTGTAGTGTCTTCCTCATCAAATTCCTCCTCAGACACCACAAACCCCTGGTTAGGCTTTTGGGAGGAACGTAAGTATTGCCAGGTCCTTCCCCACAGGAAAGGGAGGCTGAGGAAGGGCTTTGTGCCAACAGAGAGGTGGGCTTAGAAAACCCCAAGCAGAGAGAGGATGGGAAAGAAGGAAGATGGAGCTGGTGAGGGGGGTCAGTTTGGGGTCTCTGTACGAGGGCGGTGTGAGAGTCTCTGCTGGAATTACCTGGAACTAAGGCCATGCTGGACTAGGATCCACCAGGTGTGACAGTCCCTGTCACTGAAAAATACTGAAAATAGAGGCAAAGCACAAAAGGGGCTTGTAGAAGAGTAGCTGGGTGTCAAAGCTGGGTTGTGGAGCACAGGAACAGAACTGATGGTACCAGAGGTGGTTGTGATCCAAGCCCTGTGACTTGAAGCCAGGTCAGATATTCGAGCAGGGTCCTTGATTTCAGTGAGAACAGATGTGTTCCAGGGCTGGAACCAGGAAATGGGGACTAAAAATAACCTGCTTTGCTTCTCTTCAGTG
>VWZN01017959.1:3235-13543 GCA_013396955.1 Regulus satrapa | reverse complement strand
CCTGCTCGTGGCTGGGGTTTGGCTCTGAGCTCACCCGGCACCCCGTGGATTCCCCCCGGGCCAGGACTCGCTGGTGGGATCAAGCTGACCTTGGAGGGTCTGAGTCTGGGATCACACCCTGAAGTCCTGCAGGCAGGAAGGTGACATCACTTGGTCATGAATGGATTTACTCATCTCTTTTTGAATCCAGAGATTGCAAATCGCCTGGACTTGACACTCCTTAGTGTGCAACTCGCCCAGCTCTGGGTCACACTCAGTTCAAGCGCTGAGTCACTTTCTTCTTTCTTTAGTCAAACTTAATTCTTGAGGAAGTCACTCGAGCAATTGCAGCCTGGGAGTGCAGAGGTTTCCAGCCTGATCAGCTCTTCCATCCCACCTGGAAATGTCTCCAACTGGAGCATTGCTCCAGGGCTGCTTGGGGCTGTGTCCCTTCCCTCACCCTGCTGGGGACAGGTTTCTTTCAGAGACGTGTGCTGGGGTCACTTCAGCCTTCTCTGGGGCTGGACTAAATGACCTTTAAAGGTGCTTTCCAGTCTTTCCAAACTTCTGATTCTCTGTAGACACGTCTGGGAGGAGGTGGGTGAGAGCCAGACCTGCCTCTCCTGCTGCTCCTGCAGCTTCACCCCAGCCCTGTGGGGTACAGCAGCTGGCAGCTCGGGTGCTCCCCCACCACAGTGAATTTACTGCCTGTGGTCATTGTTTCCATCTCATCCCAGCTTTCCCTTGGAGAAGCCTGCATCATCCTCTTCTGCTGGGCTGGCTGCCCCTTCCAGGGGAAGGTGTTTTCTTGTGGCCAGGGACAGCCTGGGGTTTGCTTCTTGCTGGGACTGTGTGTTCAGAAAGCAGCATCTGCTACCCCCACCCGTGATTTTTCCACTTGGAAGAGAGTCCAGGCAGAGGAGAAGCCGAGGGAGTGGTGGCAGGGACTGTCCCAGCGGGGCAGAGCTGCTGGGGAGACACCCAGGCCTGGCTCAGGGAGGGGACGGCCGGTGCTTCCAGCTCCTCCGAGTCCCTTCAGAGCCCACCTTGGCCCTGGGGACCTGGGGGACCTGTGCCAGCTGTGCCACCTGTGCCAGCTGTGCCCTCAGGGTGCTGCAGCCGCCCTGCCCCGCTGCAGGTCCTGCTGCTTGCTGCCAGAGGAGGCTCCCAGCGCCGGGAGCTGCTCTCAGGGTGCTGCTGGAGATTCCCCTCCCTGCTCAGCCTTCCCTGGGCCCTTCCTTCCCTCCTCAGCCGAGCCCTGGGGCTCGCTGTCCCCAGGAGCTCCTGGCACGGCCATTCCCGAGGGTTCTGGGGTTTCTCCTGCTGCTGATGCCCAGGGGGCTTTGGTTGCTCAGTCCTGTGGGACCCCTTTGCATTCTGGAATTCACCCTCCGATCCAGGGGTGGAAACCTGAGCGTTCTCCGTGTGGTTTGTCCTGGGTTACTCCACTCTGGAGTGATCCCAACTCCCAGGGGTGGCTGTCGTGGAAAATTCTGCTTTTCTTGTTTTGCCTGAGCCAAAAGCACAGAGAGGATTAAGGATTGGGAGCAGGGGGAGGCCTTGGACAGGGCTGTGAACCCAAAATCCTTTTGGGGGGCAGAAACTACACTGTGTTTTTGTGAACTATCTTTGCAGCACTGAGGAAAAATCATAGGAATTGGAGTTTTAGGAGCACAGATGTGCAGTCAGTGTGTGAATATTTGCAGTCTTACTGGTTTTAAAGGGGGTTTTTCCTGTTTTTTGGGTTGTTTTTTTTTTTTTTTTTTTTTTTTTTTTTTTTTTTTTTTTTTTTTTCTTTTTTTGCTCCATTTCCATTTTCTGCTTCATTTGCCGATCAGGTTTTCACTAAAAGCTGGAGCTCCAGTTTCAAAATGTTGTTGTGCCATATTTTATTTATCCTTATACATTATAAATATATAAATATCTATTTAGACTGAATATTGCATTGAAAGATGCTGTTATTGGGAACTTCAGGGTTTAAACCCAAGACAAAAAAAATTGGAAAATAATTCTCTGGTACTTTTGCTGTTTGGGACCTTCTTCCTGAAGAGGCTCTTCGAGTTCTTAATGGTGTAAAAACAAAATCACATCCGAAAATTCAAGAGTTTGATGATGCCAACCCTGAAGTTCTCAGGTTTGTGAACCTTTGGTTTTCTTGAGGTACATCTGGTTGCTTTTCTGGTGCAGTCAATTTTTTAAAAGGTTTTGTCTCTGGAGTTATTGAGGAAAAGGTGGAATGGGTTGATCCATCCTGCTTGGCTTTTTTAACCTATTAATCTTTGAAGTGATCAATTTCCAATTAAAACCCAACTTTTTAGGTCTCTGTTCTACTTAAACTTTTTAGGAGTGAGAGCCTGCCCTCGCTGAGTGGGACTTGGAAGGGGAAAGCAGTAGATGATGAGGTTGCTGTTGCTCAGGAATTGATAGTAAACTTTTAACTACTAATAAAAATCCATTTTCAATGGATTTTTAGAAATACCCATTTTCTTAGGACAGTGATATGGGATATTTCCTAGTGAATAGGAATTAGTTTATATAGTTTAGCCTATTAAACTGAATTATTTAAAATTCAAACTTCCCCTAATTTATCTTTTTTTTTTTTTCTGGATTTTTTTGTTTGCTGGTTGTTTTTTTTTTTAATACTGGTAAGTTGTCCCATCATTCCTTTCATTCCTGCCTAGCAGTAGTGTGAATTCTGGTGTGTATATATGTATGTATAATATATATATTTCCACCCGGCCTTTCTAATTCTCCACAATGTAAGTTAGTTTTTGCTCCCCTCCCTCCACTTAATTTCTTGTGTCTCCCTTGATTTGTAATTGAAACGATGCTTTGAAGTTTTGTCTTTATATTAAAGTGTCTGTATTTTAATACACCGAGCTCGTGTGGACTTTCACTGCCTCAGCAGGACGGGCTGGAATCAGGAGGGAGATGGGATTTGGGGATTTTGGGGGCACAGAGGGACAGGGATCACTGAAGCAGGTGGCACCGTCAGCTCTCAGGGTTTGGGGATCCTGTGCTGGCACTGGGGAGGGCCTGGGGACACTTCTGGGCCCATCAAGGGACACTGAGGGGCTGGAGAGTGTCCAGGGAAGGGAACAGAGCTGGGAAGGGTCTGGAGCACCAGGAAGGGCTGAGGGAGCTGGGGGGGCTCAGCCTGGAGCAGAGGAGGCTCAGGGGGAATTTCTGGCTCTGCACAGCTCCTGACAGGAGGGGACAGCCGGGGGGGTCGGGCTCTGCTCCAGGGAACAGGGACAGGAGGAGAGCGAACAGCTCAGGCTGGGCCAGGGGAGGGCAGGGTGGATTTTTGGGAGTTTCCTCGCTGGAAGGGCTGTGAAGCACTGCAAGGGCAGTGCTGTCCTCACCAGCCCCGGGAACGTTGGAACAAAGTGGGGATGTGTGTCAGAGGTGGCCGTGGCAGTGCTGGGTCAGGGACTCGGTGATTTTTTAGAGGTCTTTTCCAAACGAAATGCTTCCATGACTCCCAATCCATCCAAGCTTTGTTTCCTGTGTGGCACCAGTGTAACAAACCCTCAGGCAGCCAGGGGTGTGTAAACCTTGGAGCTGGAGGCCAAAACCAGTTCCTGAGCCAATTCCAGTAGGATTTAAAATGAGACACAGCCCCAGCTGCACCCAGAGCCCCCAGCCCCGGGTTCTGCTGGGCCACAGCTGACCCCGCTCCTCTTCCTCCACAGGTTTGTCCCCTGCCACTGCCCTTTAAAGGTTCCTTCCAACCCAGAATATTCGTGGGTTGTATGAAAAAGCCTCTCCAAAGCCCCTTGTGGAAGCATCCCCAGCTGGCTCCAGAGTAGGACCCACACCTGGTGCCTCCGGGCAGGCTCCAGCCGCTCTTCCTGGGGAGGTTTTGGTGTTGCAGAACAGTTCTGACCATCACAAAGATTAAAACAGGATTTATTGGAAATGTTCACTGTACAACAGAGAAATGGAACCTGGCCCCAGCTCTAGCTGAAACACAAGCAGAGTCAGAGTGTGAAAAACGAGCAATAGTCTGTAAATCATCTGCAGCTGATGCAGATTTCAAAGTGGCTACAAAGCACCATCCTCCCTCCCTCAATCCCACCCCGTGTCCCAGCCCTGCCCTACAATGGATTGAGTCCCTGGGCCTGGCCTGGCCCTGGCAACTCTTCACAGCTTTTGTTGTACATTCAGTTAAGAAATGTCATTGGTGATAACATTTATATCAGTGTTGGGCTCTGCTCTTGCTCACCCAACTGTTCCCTGGAACAGCAAATAAAACACTCATTTTCTGCACAGTGACACATGGAGGGCAGCAGCTGCACCTGGGGAAAGGTGTCCAGTGAGGAGGCACGGAGTCCTGCAAGGCACAGGTGACACATTTGCTACAGTGGTGGCGTGCCCAGCTGAGAACTCAGCTCTGGTTTGTGAAAACGCAGGCTGGACAGGATTAAAATGCACTTTGGAGTCATCCAAGGATACAGATTCCCTGAAGCACAGTTTCTGTGTGTTCCTGCTTTTAATCCCTCCCTGCTGCTTCCCCTGGAGCTGCCATCTGTCTGCAACCTCCCCTGGATTCTGCTCCCTCCCTGCTGCCCTCGGCTGGTTTTGGGAATTTCTGGAGCAAGCACCTGGAATGATTCAGGGGAAAGGGAGTATCTGGGGAGGGAAGAACCTCAGCTTTGAGATTAAACCTAAAGCATCAGGGACAGGTGTCACTCCTGGTACTCAGCTGCATGAGGTAAAGAGGGAACACCAGGATATACCAAAGGCTCTGCTTTGGGCATTAATTCCCAACCAAGGAGGAAAAGACCCCAAAATTCCTTCAATCCCAGCTCAGTCTGCTCCACCCCCTCCCCAGGCTGGGCAGCTGGAGGGGAACAATGCCCAGAGCTGCAGCTCCCAAAGCCCAGGCCAAGCCCCTGCCCCGTTCCTGCTGCCAGCGGCCTCTGAGTGACACAGGACCTTCCCAGAGGCCTTTCCTGGGGGTTCTCCCGGGCTGGTTCCAGGGAAGCTGCTCTGGCCCTTGGGAATCTGGGTGTGCTGCAGCCCTGGCTGTGGGGTGTTTCCCATCCCTCATTCTGGGCGGTTTCCTTGGTGCAGCCAGAGCCAGGGCTGATCCTATGAGAATGTTGTTCCTGATCTTTATCTCTTCCCTGCAGGAGCTCCAGGACAGGCAGCCCTGATTCCCTGGCAGCTCACTGTGACCTTGGCAGTTTTCTGGTCTGTCCCCTGGGACAAAGGGGACACAGAGAGGGGAGAAAAGCTGCAGCAGTGGCTCAGGGAGTGAAGGGTTAATGGCTGGCTGAGCTGGTGCACGTCCTGCAGCTCCATCCTCCAGCCAAAGGGAGCAGCTCCTGCCTTTGCCAGCTTCTCCATCTGCCTCTCCTCCCTGGGAAGCTGGATCACTGCAGAGCTCTGCAGACAGGCAGGATGGCACAGGGATCTCTCCCTGGCTTTGTTCCCTCGTGTTCTGCAGCTTTGTTCTTTCGGGTGGGCTTGCCCAGCCTGCAGGAGTTACAGCACCTGCCCAGGGGAGGGAGAAGACCCCAAAGGGCCGTGGCTGCACGGGGCTGCTGCCTCGGCACAGGGGAGCAGACCAGCTCCTCCATCAGCTGGGGCTGGAGGGGCAGGAGAGGGTTAACCCTGGAGCCCAGCAGTGCATCAGTCCCAGCCTCCTCTTACAGCCAGGGATGAGCGATGGCTCCTGCAGGAGGATCCTGAGCCAGGGAAGCCCCTCAGGACAGGGACGAGCAGGAGAAAGGCTGGAGCTGGCTGGGGTGGCCCCAGTACGTCCCAGGGGAGAGCAGGGGCTGGGAGCTCTGTCAGTCCCTGCCTCTGCTCATCCCGGCGCTGGGGGGGCTCTGCTCCCACTGCAGCATCCACGGAACAGCTCAGCCTCCCAGCTGGGGAGCTGGGAATGTGCAACGAATTCCCTTAAAAAAAATACAAAACGATCTGGGTAATAAATAAAAAAGTCCTGTGGTGGCTGTGGGGAGCTGCTGTCCTTCCCAGGGGGAGCCAGGAGCCAGTTCCAGGCAGGTGAGGGAGTTACTGCCTGTGTGCTCCCAGCTGGAAACGAGCTTCCTCGGAGATGCCATACTGCTCCAGGGGGTCCTGTGGGGGAGCACAGCGAGGCACCGTGAGATGCAGCAAGAGCCCAGCAGCCCTTGGGACACACAGGACACAGCAGGGAGCCAAGGGGAGCCACGAGCACCTCCCTCCCTGGAGGGTCCCAGCACCTGGCACGGGGTGAGCAGCATCTCCAGCCACGGGTCTGGGCAGGGCTGGTGTGAACTCTTCCAGACACTCCCCACAAGGCCAGGCCAGCTCTGGACCTGTCCAGCTCCAAACCTGGGGCCACTCCAGCACTGGAATGTGTGCACCAGGGTGGGAGGGAGCACCCAGGGGAAGGTGCTCAGGGCTGCCTCTGGGATCTGGGGCCTCCTCCCCACACACAGCCTGGGCAGGACTGGCAGCACCAGCCCCTGCTGCCCCCCAAAGGCATCAGCCAGCAGCCGAGCAGTGCCCTGCAGGCACTGGCTCACCTTCCCCGTCATCTTCTGGATCTCGTTCCGGTAGAAAATCAGGCTCCTCCTCAGGAACTCGTAGCTGCAAGACAGGAACAGAGCACAGGGAGGGCTGAGCAGAGAAGGGTGTGGGGAAGTTTCAGATGCTATTTGAAACTGGAGGAAAGCTCATCTGGGAGAGGACAAGCACTGCCCTCCCAGCTCCTGATCCCAGAGCCCGGCAGTGCCCTGGCTCCGAGGGCTCAGCCCACCTGGCTCTCCTGAGAGCCTCGACCCACTCCTGGCACTGCTCCTCCGTGGCACACTCGAAGCAGTATTTCCTCTCTGGCTCCTCGATGAAACCTGCCAGGGACAAAGAAAAGGCTCGAGGCAGGCCCTGGCAGAGCTGATGGTGCTCCCTTGCCTCCCTCCCCAGACTGTGGCAGGCCACAATTAGCAGCTCTGCTAACTAAGATAAGCTGGGAACGAGTCTGCAACCCCAACCTCCAGCCCCTCTCCCATTCCCGGGGAGGCTCTGGTGCCTGGGGCAGCTGCTCACAGCATTTCACAGCCTACAGCAGCCAAAGACCTCGGGAAGAGCAACTTTCCAAACCGAATGTGAACTGAACCAGAGCAGCACGGCCAGCACTGACTCCCTGAGCCCCCTTGCAAAGACATCAGGGACTTCAATCCAGGTGGGAAACAGCCCTGAGAGAGGATACCTGCAGGGAGCAGGCAGCTGAGGAGCTAAAACACCCTGGGGAAAGGCCCTGAGCTGCCTCTGCTGGGGCTTTGGGGAATGTGGTGCTCCCAGCATGGAGAGCAGGTCCTGCCATCAGCTCCTGTCCCCAGAGTCTGCTGAGCAGACCCTCAGGCTCTGCTGCTGCCAAACGCCTGGGTCAGGTGTGCTGTGTGCTACTGCTGCCTCTAACCCTGCTCAGGAATCCTCACCCTCCAGAGCTCCCAACATCCAGCACGTGGTGCTCCGGGCTGCCTGAGGGTCCTCTGGAAGCACGGAGCAGAGGCACAGCTGTGCCTGGCAGCCAGGCCAAAAAGATACAGGGATGGCCTTGGAGAAACATCCTGTTATTGTGGCCACATACCTCTGGCACAGGGAGAGCTGCAGGATGAAAGGCTGCTCCCAGGGGAGCTGGCCCAGCTGCAGCAGCAAGGACAAACAGAGGGGAGGATGGGGCTGGAGCAGCTTTATCTGAGCCTCTCCAGGGTTTTATTTTTTTGGATGAAATACCAAAGCAGCACAGAGCAGATCTGTCAATAACCAAGCTCCCCCTGGCAGGGATTCCACAGTGGGGTTTGGCTGCTGTTAGTGCTGCTCTGCACGTGCAAATGCCACAGGCAGTGCCATGGAATATCCCTGACAGCTCCTCGGGATGGGCTGCAAGCAGGAACAGCTGGCAGCTGAGGAATGGTTAAAGTTGGGAAAAGGCCTTTCAGACCGAGCCCAACAAAGCCCAGCAGCACCGTGCTCACCACTCACCTGTCCCAGGTGCCACAGCCACGCATTTTCTGAACCCTCCACCACTGCCCTGGGCAGCAGCACTTCCAAACCTTTGTGCTGAGTAAATTTTTCCCAATATCCAACCTAAACCTGTCCTGGGCACGATGTGAGCTCATTTCCTCTTGTCCCTGAGAGCAGAGCCTGACCCCAGTGAGGGCGAGGGGCAGGGCTGACCCCAGCGGGGAGGGGAAGCTGAGCTGAGCCCGTGTGCCCAGAGGAACGGGGAGGAGCAGGAGCTGAGCAGGGGAACACGGGGGGAAGGCAAAGGGGCGCACGGGCAGCACTCACTGATGGAGAAGACGTTCTCCTCCTCTTTGGTGATCTTGCAGTGCTCCAGCAGCAGAGCTCCAATGGGCTGGAAAACACGTGGAGAGAGGGGTTCAAGTTCCACAAGCTGGCATAGCTTTAAAACGGTTCCATCTGATTGCACCACATTTCGTGTTCCTTTAATCCACCTTTTCATGCCAGTCTCACCTGCAGCACTTTGCATTTGTTAATTAGGTGTTAATCAAACACTTTACCGGCTCAGATGCAGCCTGGCCTTTACCCCTCTGTGATAGCAGACAAGAATTCCTTTAAATTAAAATCAAATTTCATCTTTTTAAATCAAAGATGAAACATTTCCTGTGACAGCCAGGATAAGCAACACTGAGCTGTGTAAGGGCTGTCCTGGAGCCCTGCAAGAGCTTGAACAGTGCAAGGGAAGCTGGAGCAGCTCAGGATGAACAAAAAACCACCTGGTACTACTCAGGGACGTGGGGACAGCAGGTGACACTGGCCATGAACAAGAGCAACCAGAGGAAATCCCTGACCAAGTGACACAACATCCCAGAAGCAAATCAGGCAGCAGGGAAGGGACTGAAAGTCTGATTTATCTTGTACTTCACAGAACTCTATGGGTTGGAAGGGACCTCAGAGCCCACCCAGTGCCCCCCCTGCCAGGGAACAATTCCTGGATCCCAAGATCCCACCCAGCCCTGCCCTCTGGCACTGGGAGCCATTCCCTGGCTCCCGGCCTTCCAGCCCTTGTCCCCAGTCCCTCTCCAGCTCCCCTGGAGCCCTGCTGAGCTGAAGGAAGAGGAAAGGTGGGCACTGCCCCAGCTCTGCCCCTGCACCACCTTCCCAGCCCACACAATCCACGCACAGAAAGAGAAGAAAGAAGGAGGGGAACGAGCCCCACCCACGAGGCCAAATCCCTACCTCGGCCTCATCGGTGCGGAAGTAGAAGAGAAAGTTCACCACGAGCTTCACCAGGCGCTTCTTCAGCACTGCGGGGCCGGGAGGGAGCGGGGCTGAGGCGGGGGCAGCTCCTGCCAGGGCCCAGCACGGCTCCGAGCCCGCCCGAGCAGCCCCGCAGCCGCCCCGAGGCTGCTCCCCCCAGCAGGAGCGTTTGCCAAAGCCCCCGAGCAGCTGCTCCCNCCCTCTCCAGCTCCCCTGGAGCCCTGCTGAGCTGAAGGAAGAGGAAAGGTGGGCACTGCCCCAGCTCTGCCCCTGCACCACCTTCCCAGCCCACACAATCCACGCACAGAAAGAGAAGAAAGAAGGAGGGGAACGAGCCCCACCCACGAGGCCAAATCCCTACCTCGGCCTCATCGGTGCGGAAGTAGAAGAGAAAGTTCACCACGAGCTTCACCAGGCGCTTCTTCAGCACTGCGGGGCCGGGAGGGAGCGGGGCTGAGGCGGGGGCAGCTCCTGCCAGGGCCCAGCACGGCTCCGAGCCCGCCCGAGCAGCCCCGCAGCCGCCCCGAGGCTGCTCCCCCCAGCAGGAGCGTTTGCCAAAGCCCCCGAGCAGCTGCTCCCGAGCTCCCGGCAGCAGGAGCCGGGCGTGAGGCGCGCCAGGAACAGCTCCAGATCCCGGGAGCCTGCCTGGGGCTGCCAGCACAGGCTGCACCTCCCAGGGACAAAGTCCAGGATAAGGGAGGGAGTGCAACACCCAGTGCTGGCTGGCAGGGGAATTTGCTGGGAGATGTCAGGGAAGAGCTGCTTCTCCAGATCCCCTGGGCTCTGCCTGGCCCCAGCTCAGCCCCTCCCGGCGCGCCCAGGCTGGATCCCAGCACTCGTGCTCGCCGTGCCCACAGCCCAGCCCTCCCAGCGCCCTCTGCCAGTCCTGTCCTGCTTTCCCGGCCAGGATTCCCCAGCACCCTCCATCCTCCCACCCAGCTCCCCCAGTCCCTCTCCAGCCTTGTCCCCCACTAACTCCAGTTCTGATTCTGCACTCGGGCCCCTCAAACACCCCCAGTCCATCCCTGCTCCTTCTTCCAGTTTCCCCTTTGTGGTTCTCCAGCTCCCCCATTCCAACTCCCAGGGCACCCAGTCTCTCTCTCC
>VWZN01017957.1:536119-556407 GCA_013396955.1 Regulus satrapa | reverse complement strand
CGCCCTTTACTGGGACCTGGTGGGCTCTTCGGCTCTCCTCAACCTGCCGGCGGCGCCGGGCTTCGGCAGCCTGGGGAAAAGTTTCCTCATCGAGAACTTGCTGCGGGCCGGGGCTCCGAGCCCTGCCCAGCTCCGTCCCCTCCCCGCCAGCCCCGTGCCCCTCAAGCTGTGCCCCGCGGCGGAACAAATCAACCCCTCAGGGGGTCCCTTCCCGGCGAGATGNGAGCGGCCGGGGCCCGGTGGTGCGGGCCGCAGGGCGGCGGCTTCCGAGTCCCACCTGAGGGTGCAGAGAGCGCGGCGGAGCCCCGTGATGGCCGCGTTGGGCGCCGCTAAACGCCCCTAATCGCAGTTCTTTCAGGTCTTGACGTCCCGCAGCCTCGAGGGGTGGAAAAAGCTTCGCCGCCAACAGGCGCTCCGGGAAAGTCTGAAATTCCAAGTTTTTGGGAGGAAGGCGAGCGGTCCCATCCTCCCAAGTAGCGATAGCTCGGGAGGCAGCAGCCCCTTTCTCCACACGCCGTGCCTTGCGGGACAGCAAGGCGTGGAGGACTCGGCTCCTCCTGCCAAAAGGAGAATTAAGCCATGTAGGACAGTCAATTTTCTGCACTTTTCAGAAAACCAGGGACGGGGCCGGGGGGGTGTGGGGGCGTTTTGAAGAGGTGTAAAGGCGCGTTGTCACACTGAGAGCCAAGGCCCTGCCGCTGTGGGGCGGCGGGGACCGCCGGGGGCCCGCAGGAACCTGTGTCACGGAATGGGAAGCAAACAGGTTTACAAAACACATTCCGTTTCTTGAATGTGCCGATTTTCGTATCAATACATTTTGTATGGGCATGAGTAACATATTTTACAAAACGTGTGCTTCTGGTAGTCATGGAACTGATTGAAGTTGTAGTCAATTCATTATTTTCGGTATTAGACTCGCTATCTATATTGTTTTCTGCTTTTCTGTTAAAATGCATAAATTTATTCCAATATTATGCGGTATTTTAAGAATTTTTATTGATGGTCGCACAGTTTTAAATGCCTTTAAGATGAAAATGAGACAAGCAGAATTGTATTTATTGAATTAATTCTTTGAGATGTGAAACCAAAAGGCTTGTTTTGAAAACAGAAGCAATAGTTTTATTTTCAAGCATAATCTTATTTCACTCACCTCCTGCAAACTGTTCTCCAAAACCCAAAGCAATATTTGATCCTTTAGCATTATGTATTTTAAAGGTAGGCAGGAGAGAGTCAAAGTGTACATTAACATTTCTGAATGTTCCTGACTTCTCAGGTAAGTGTTATCTTAAGCGTATCGGTTACCTAAACATGTTTGTTTTAACTAACTATAGACTAGGCCAGGGACCAGGACAAGTATCATCTTCCAGCAATTTGATGAATATTATCCCTGCGTGCCCTTTGCCCTTACCCTGAAAAAAGTTCTAGAGAAAATACTGTATTTATTTATTAAAAGAGAGATAGCAGATGCCCCAAAATTACTTGCTAGAGGTAAAGGTATTTTATCGGGTTTTATTTGTTGTTGTCGTTAGTTTGTCTGGATTTTGTTTGTTCATTTTTAAAAGCTATAGGTAAATTGCTACAGACATTCCTGAATGTCAAGTTTTGCAAATGCTTGCTTCCAGAATTATTTCCTCTTTTGATTGACCCATAGTAGTAGTAGTTGTGATTTTAGTGTGGCAGGTCTGCCTAGTGATTTGGAGTCCTGTCCTGTGCTTCTCCTGATTCCCCAGCTCTTGGCAAAAGCACCAGGCTCTTAGATTTAAGCAGGGAGAAATACTGGTGTTTCCTCATTCATTGTGCACCCAGAAGAAAATTCTCCTGTGACTGTACCTTGTGACAACGACATTTATATTCTAACAGGGGGTCTGTTGATTCTGATTTGACTTGTATATCTTAAAGTGATGAGGACGCTTAGTGTCTCAACATTCATAAATTTGAATTAGATTGGAACTGTCTTGCTGAGCCGGTTTGTGGTTTCTAAGGAGTCTCTTGTCTCTGGTGTAGGCATATACTGAGGAAACTGTTCAGGCACGGCTTTTGTGAGCAGGGCTGGGGTGGTCAGGCTGTGTGTAATGTTTCTTGTTTATACAGTGATAGGGCAAGGGAGCATTTTGGCAGAACAAAAATCTCAGCCTTCAGGGACTAGTGAAGATATTTTAACTAAGAAATTTGTGCTAGGTAGGATTTTTTATGTGCTGATTTGTTTTTTTGGGTTTTTTTTGTTTTGTTTTTTTTTTTTTTTTTAAAAAATAAACCAATTTTTGGAACCCCNTTTTTTTTTTTTTTAAAGAATGAACTCATATTTGGAACCCCCAAATCACATGGCATTTTGGAAAATATTTTCAAAGTCTTTAATAGGATTATTGAAAATGATAAAGCAAGTTTTTTTCAAAAAATCTTTCTGGACTAGCAAGTGCTTCATTGGTCATTCAGAGACTAAAAGTCCCCTAATAAACTAGTTTGGTATAAGACAAATTTTATTTTATTTTTTTTTAATTAAAAAACAAAAGGGGAATTGAAAACCAGGCTTTTTGGAAACAGTAATCTATACTATTCTTGTAGTCCCAGATTCTGGTGAGGTCACCAAAAATTCTCAAAAAGAAGGAAGTGTAAAATCACACCAGGGACTGAACTGAATAAGCTGAACCTTTTTTATATGTATCCACTGTACCTACTAAGGAAAGGCATGAAGAGAGCACTCCATTTCAGGGTAACTTTCAACACTCCATGAAACACTCCAAAAGTGCTAAAGAATGTATGTCCCGTATTCTTTCTGTAAATTGGGAAACACTTATCCATGGTGGCAAAGGAGACCAGGTGGGATGGCTGTCCTATCATCTGGGCTATCTGGTCATGGTAATTTTTCCTTTTTTAACCCTCAGCAACTGAGTTGTATCAGCAAGTTTAATTCCCATAATTTGCAGGTTTCAAAGTATTAGTTGGACTATTTCAGGTGCTTATCTACGTGTGTATTTTATGTATATCTCCTACAAAATTATCCTTAATAAAAAAACTGAACAAGTGCTCAGGAAGTGTCAAACCCTAAATATTGCATCATCTAATGAGCATGGTAGAAATAATTATATGTGTTATCTGTAAAAAATTAAATAGTCACTTTCCATCATTGCATACATTTTGAAAAATTAAATGTAATGGTCATAGGTGTTTGACATTAGATTGGTATCATTTAAGAAGAACATGAACAAAGAGCATGTTACATAAAACTTAGGAAGGAAAAGCAGATGGAGCATTACTCTTATATGATAAACTCATGAGCTTTCTGCTGTGGTATGCCCGTTTATATTGGCGTGGGATTCCCACAGGTTTTCTTGCACTTTGCTTGAAGTCCCTTTGCTCTCTGCTGTCCTCAATTCCTCCTTGCTAGTCTGGGTTTTAGTCCCTTGACTCCAAGCCTATTGTTATCTTATGGATATATTAGAAGGCTTGTCAGTTTTCTTCAGTGTTTTGTGACACATAAAAATGATCCAGACGATGCTGAGGTGCTATGTCTTGTAGCACAGGTGCTGTAAAGAGGTCCACTCCACGTATTTCCTCATGACTTAGTTTCCAGAGGTATTGGCTGGCACTAGAGATGAGTGACCTCGTTGGGAAATGGAAAGTTATTCTGCTACCTGAAATAATTTTTCTGAATGTCTTTGCCCTTAAATAATTTGCCCTGGAGGAGGTTGACAGTACTGAATATGGTTGTGGGGAAAGAATCTGGCTCTCTGCTTTAATTTTGGCATTTTTATAGGTTAACAGAGAAAGGAGATTGAAACATGCAACAAAATGAACAGTGAGATAATTCCACTGTAAAACGTGCTGAGAAATTTATCTTGGGGAATTTTTGCCTAAAGCATCAGAATACAAAAGAGCAGAATGAAGCGCGTGTAACACAAAAGAAATAAGAATAACTATATAGTAAATGTAAATTTGACTTATAGTAAACATCTATAGATACACTTTATATATACCTAGATACATTTATACTATAGATGTATATTTTTTTTCTGTAACATTTGAGTGCTTCACATTTTGATGTAGTTATCATCACAATGTGCCCGTGAGAGAGGAGAGATTTCTACTGTGTAGAGGAGAAGCTGGAGCAAAAAGAAATGAGGTGACTTACCTAAGGTAATGCAGAAAACTGGTAGCATTGCAAGGACATTAAACCAATTCTTTTGCAGGATAAGTCTCTGGAAAATTATGTCAGGTTTTCCTTCTCAGGTGATGACAACACGGTTCTATCCTGCAATACTTACTTGAATCAAACATCTTATTTCCCATATTTAATAAAGTGCCTTGTGTTTCTTTATGACAACCAGGAGATAATTAAATTACCAAAATTTAAGTGATATTTTTTCTTTTCGTTTTGGACCTCTTCTTAGTGAATTAATGCTTATTAATTATTGGTTTCAAGCCAACTGGCAGCCAGGATGTGTCCTCAAGCGACACATAAAACTAGCTTTCAGTAAAACAAAAGACTGAAAAGAGCTCAATGTTTTGTCTTGACTCTCTCTAACTCAGGCAGCAAGTTGACTTACAAGTGTTAAGATTTTCTTGTTTTGTTGGTGCTTTCTGGAGATAGAAATCTTCTTTAAGGTGAGGAGATCTGTTTGGCATCTTTTCTTATTCCCTGATTGCCAGGAGCACTGAGACACCGTAATTGTTTTGAAAGTTTGTCTTTGGAAGCAAAGAAGTTTTTGTAAGTATTAGAAATCACAGACTCTGTCCAGCATGTTTCCTGTTTCCAGTTAACTTTTTGAGCCATTTAATAGAATTGGTCTGGAATACCCAGCATATCTTAAAGAGTGGCTGCAAAACGGCCTTTAAAAGGACAAACCGTTGTCCTCATTGTGAGGTTGCCAGAGCTAGACTAGTGCCAGCTACTCTCCGACCCAGCCACCAGCCTGGCAGGCTGTGCTCAGCGCGGCGTGCGATCATTGGCTGGACGCCGCGTCTTCCTTTGGCTGCTCTCGCAGTGCTGTCCCTCCGAAGGAAGAGGATCCAGAGTTTGGTCCTTGGTGCCAGAAGATGTCGAAGCTGCACATCGAAGACGAGGGATGGAGTTTGTAGAAAAGGAATTGACTGAGGGGGAACCATGGAATCGGTCACGCCTACAGTTAGTGAATTAACTTCTGTAAAATGTATTTTGTACAGCTGAAAGAGGTGGTCTTCTGAAATCCTGTAGTATATTGCTCATGATTTTAGAAAACACATGACTGTGGTAAGGATTAATCTCATCAGACAAACTTAAGAGCAGAATTCAATTTTTATTGTAGTCTTTTTCTTTTTTTTGTAAGAAATCCTCCTAGATTTACCTAAAGGCAAGTTCTCTGCTTCCATTGCCCTCTGAAGGTGTTTTGTATTCTTTTATAAAGCAGCTCTGCAAAATAACTGATGTTTTACATTGTACTTTTGTGGTCAGTCGTGACCCCATAGCAGAAAGGGGAGGTAATTTTTTTCAAAATGAAAAACTACTGCAGGCATATGAAGCAGTAGGAGGCCGTTTCAAATGTCGGATATGTAGACCCTGATATTTATAAAATTATGCATCTAAATATTTTCATTAACCTGGATTGTGTTTATTTGAGGTGAGTAGTCATTTTGGAGAAGTGGCCTTTGCTTTGTGCTGAAAAACTTAGGAAAACTTTTCATGCTAGGCTGCTTTTGTCTGCAGTTGTAGCACATAATTCTCTTGAGGTATTCTGAATGTATGTTGAGAATGTTACCTCTTTGTGACTATGTGAATATCTCAAATTTCAACTTGAAAAAGTATTTCTTTGTACAAACGTGAAAATACCAAATCCCTTGTGTTAAAGAAAAACGAATTCACCATGTGGGTGTTTTTATTCTAACACTGTTTATATTATCTTGAGACTTTTGTCTGTTTGGAGCTAGCAATACTGCAACAAGTGAAGCCTGCTCCAGGTGCAAAATTTTGTCTAATCAGCGCATACCAAAGGAAGAAATGGTGCATTTTGGCCTATTGTAAGATTTTGAATTAGGGCTGCAACAATGAAAATCCAGTCAAATGTTCTCCTGTAGCAGCTGACCCTAGTTTTGCCATGCTTGAGGAAATAATTTCTAAATAAATTGTAATATGTTGAAAATCAAAGAAAATAACTAATGACTTTCTAGCTGAATTTTTACATATTTTAGAGTCTTTATGGCTGTAGAGATGATAATATTCTTTTGATGTTACCTGTGAAGGATAAGAATATCACAGTAATTCAGCTGTTTAATAAGAAGTAGGCATCTGGTCTAATCTGTAGTCAATACAGAGAGATGCCTCCAGAGGATGAGACACCTTCTGTGTCTATTTTAAGGTGATGAATTGTTATGTAGAGCTACTTATCTCTTCTCATTGACTGTACAGGAGGCCCAGACAAGAACGTGGGCTGAATTTTTACTGAACTTTTAGACAGAGAGCTGACAGTTATGCCCCTTTTGACAAGAACTAGTAATCATGAAGTGCTGGGGCACACTAGTATATGGGCATCCTGAGGAAGGACAAAGCCAGAAAAAAAGCTGGTAAATCCACAGGCAGATTTCTGTCTTCTCAATAGCAAGGCTGTGTATGAGCCGTGGAGAGGGTAGAAGCCACTTTTACTCCTGACACCAGGGTACCCATGGAGTCTTTGGCAAGCGTTGTGGAGCTTGATTGTTGCTTTGGGTTGTAAAGGTGTGATCTGACCATGGATTGTCACCAGCCTCAGGCTGGTGTATTTCCTCAGGCAGTGAAAATCGTGTCCAACAAATTGCAAGATAATAATTAGGCACGTGAATGATGCCACTGAAAACTGACAGTGATTCATGTGGTTTCAGATAACCTGCAGTGTGGTGCTCTTAGCCATAACACTGCTGTTGATGTAAGTGATGATTATGCTGTTAGCACATTTCAAGCCCATTTTGGGGGCTGTTCTACCAATTTTTGAAAGCCCCACCACACTCCAACATAAAAATGCAAGCCCACTTCTTGCATCCACATTTTGTGTAGGATTTAAATATATGTATATATACTTAGAACTTTAGGAACCCTTGCTATGAATATTTGGCAATTAAAAAAAACTGGTCTGAGGGTGCTACTCTGCTTTGCCCTTTTGTCTTGACTTCCTTTGAGCATTCATGTGGTTGTGTTTTACAGGAATAAATAGGAAGCGAATGGTAACCTTGGGAGTTCAGGAAAGCCAGTTTCAAGGGGTCCTGCACCACAGGCTCTTGCAGTATGTTTTTCCAGTTCCATGTTCCAGATGGCAGTCGCTTTTGGGTTGGGTATGGGAGTGGCTGCTGCTTTGTTCTCGCAGCTGGAGACTCCTCTTCAGCTGGTTGGAATGCTTTGGGGGTGCACAACTGCTGTGTGCACTCTACAGTGTGAACATGGCACTCTAAAGACAGTAACTGCTAAGGAAAGAACCATGACTCATCGTGAGGTCCTGGCCTTGTGGCTCAGGAGCAGAAGTGTAGCTCAGCCGGATCACTAAGCTGGCAGAGCTGCTGGTGGACTGTTTTCAGGGAACTTTTCCTGACTTGAAACTTCCCTGCAGCTTTGTAAAAGCCTTCTTTAAACATTGCCAAGAAGGGATATAGGTAGGAAATTGCACTTGTGCCCATGTTACGGGCACAAACCATCCAAAGTTCTCAGATGAAATGTGCTAATTTTACTGATAATATATTTAAATTTACTGCCAGGGTTGGAACCTAGGAATCATGGTGGAAAGCAGTTCAGGTGGACTTAGCAATACTTGAAGAATTAAAGTGTTCATGCAGCTTGAGGTCTCTCTGGTGCTGTTCTTAGTTTCGTTAGCTGGTTCTAGGCAGTTTTCTGAATAATTTTTTTTGGAGGTGTTCCAGCTCTTCACAGGTTGATACCACATTTTTATCAGTTATCTTTAAAACCTCCCAACAGATAGCAGCATGTGCAGTGAAGGACCCTGTATGGATAATACCAGAAATTTACCATCAGTTTCACTTTTCCTCAATAGCCATTTTTCCTTCACCCCTTCCCACTTTCTTAATGGCTGATAGCCTACACTCTTTACTGAATTATGTCACAGGTAGACATAGGATTAGATGTAGAATTAGGAAGAGTAAACAGTGTCCTTAATAATAAGCCATTTTCAAAGCTACATAACTAAACTGGACTGTCTTTAGGAACCTTACTCTCAACATGATGAGTAGTTGGAATGAAAACTTCTGATCCCATTTTCAATATGAGTTTTTAGAATGGAGGGGCTTTTGAATTTTGAATATTTTCTGCAATATTAAAATATTTTAATATTTTAAAATATTAGTATCTGAATTGCTGAGTTTTGGCACTAGATAAGCTTGAGGTCCATTTACATGTTTAGTATTCTTTTACTGTCTGTAAAATGACTACTATTCACAAAGGCAAATTTAGTGAATATTATTACTAAAATTTTGCATACAGCACCAGTGTCAAAAGAATTTGTTTTGTGAAAAAACAAAACAAAACAAAACCCTAAATATTTAATATCTTTGCATATATGATCCAATGCATTTTCTTTTAAGGTACATAGTACAGTTTTTGGAGTTCCAGAAGGCGCTTATATCGTACTTTGATACTTTCCATGCATGTGTGAAGCTAAACCTGTAAAGACTAACTTTTGTGAAACACTTTGTTCCATACAGTCTCAGTTTTTATGAAATGAAGATGTAAAGCAGAAAAAGACTTAAGTGTCCTGAATACAAATTATTAGGATTTGGCCCCTGCTTTAAGTTTCTCTACATCTTTGGGAGCAACAGCTGCCTTTTGGCTACTGTGTAACCCATTCTGGCCAAAAATGGCAGAATTAATATTCTGATATCTTAACAATTTTCAGCCTTATGTGAACAGCAAGGAAGGTTTGCTTTAAGTCTCTTGATCAACGGATATTGATAGAGTTGTTGTGATATATGTGAAAAGAAAATAATAGGTAGTGCTTCCTCTATATTGTTCTTAGAACTGATAGGCATTATGTAATTTCTACAGGTACAATTTCAGTATAATTCTGAAATATGTGTATATCAAATGTATGATTTTTCTGTGGAGAGTTTTAATTCTGTTAATGGAGTTTCATACAGGTAGTGGATGCCATTTAATGCGATGAACTGTTTTTATCAAAGATATGAAATATGCCTGGATGTGTTATGTTGAGGCATTAACATTTTTCTTTATGTAGAACTCCCAAGGCAGAGTTGAGTATCCCTGTATTATGTCAGATTTTTTTCAGTGATTTAACTCTGCAAAACTGCTGCTCATTGGTTTGAGTGCAACAGCTTCAGTAGACATAGGGATGAGTTTCATGTATGTAATGTAGAATTCACCTGTGTATCATTATAGCTGCAGCACATTGAAGAAGGTTATGAACTGGACATACATGTTGGCTATAGGCGCAGAGAGGCATCATGGCATTGTTTATTCCCCAGGATCTAGAATAAATCTTGAGAAGTGAGTTCAGGAACCTCTCTGTTCAGAGTTTTGTGAGGATATCTGCAGCTTATTTCTCAAGCAAATATTCTGCTTCAAAGAACAGAATAGAGCCTTTCAGAAAGGGGCTTCAAAGAGCCTTCTGCAGGCAAAAAAAAGCAGCAGTTGGTTGAAATAATTAAGTAAAATGCCCAGGAAAGCCAGACTCATGATTTTCATCAACTTGAGCAGAATTAGGGTCAAGATCTCCTCTGTTTGCATTGTAGTACTATGCTAGTGTGTTAAATCGGTGTGTAAATCAGCAACTTCCATGGAAATATATTGCTTGTTTGGAGTTTGCTTAGGCACTTAAATTTTTACTCTGATCCATCTGGAAACCTTTTTGCTTGCAGGTCACTTTTAAAGAGATGTAGTGAATGGAGGAAACTGTCCTTCCCTATTCCTGTCATTACCTGCAGGAGCGTGCTGTCTATCTGAATCAATAGCTTGTTCAATTCTGATTTATCCAGGTGTCTTCTGCTTTTATCACACACCATTGTGAACCAGAGATCATAAAAAAAACCCAAGGAACTGGACAGAGTTAAGAAACCACCAGAGGGAATATCAAGGACAGGACCACATGTCTGACAAAAATTGAATGGCATGAATAAGGTGCTGGAACAATGATTGGAGAGAACAGGACATTATGGCAGCCAAGACATTTAAGAAGAAAGCAAAGGAATGGAGTGTTGCATCTTTTGTATTCTAAGTTATATTTTCAGAAGTGGAGGGTTTTACCTGGCTGAAAGGGAAATTTGATAAAAACACGAGGAATGTGCGTCCCAAGGAAGGGAGGAAAAGCTCCTTCACCTGGGAGTCTTGGAATTGCAGAGGATAAAACGTACTGTCAGGGACGAGCTCTCGTGTCCAGGAGGCTGGCTGATATTTATCTTCTGCAGCTCCTGTGCTTCTTGAGTTAGTCAAATCCTTTCCAGCTTACACACTTCACCAGCTGCATTGAAACCCTTTGGATACATGGCATAGGTAGTATTTGGCTGCCCGTTCTTGACTATCTTAAGTTTCTCAGAGCTTGGTTCCTTCCACATTTGATGGTCTTGTGTGGAAAAGAAGCTTTAGAATACTAATTCCTGGTGTAAAGAATTCTTTTTTGCAAGTATATGCCTCAAAACCAGGCAGTAATTTGTGTTTCATTAGAAACAGCAAATTTTTAATAGAAAACTGTACAAGAAAAATGCTTATCAATCAGCAATTGCAAGTTAATGCTTTAGAAAATGTTCAGAGTTAGACTTTTACAGCAAAAGGTTTTTTTGCTCTGGGATAACAGCAAATTTAAGGGTCAGAAAATTTATTTTGAGGTCCTAATATGAACTCAGAAACCAAATTTTGAGTGATCTTTATTTTCAATTCCAATTAATTATAAAAAAAAAAAATTAACTGCATGGCTTAGATACATTTATCTGTTTACCTAAGTGTGCAGTCACTTGTTTTTTGGGGTTTTTTTGTTTGTTTCTTTGTTTGTTTGTTTTGTTTTGTTTTCTTTATTGGCTTTTTTTCTGGAGATTTTGACAACTACAGTACACACTCTAGAGCCACTTATTTTCTGCCTAAACCAAAACAAAGTGACAGTTGTTTTGATGCTGATCACATGTTACAAGTGTATAATTCTAGCAAGTATGATGTATCTTTTTCAAAATAAAAAATACTCCAGGTTTTATAGTTGACTAGTACAAGCAGAAATTGATAGGTAATTAAGATTAATGGAAAAACCCATGAGCCTTAGAGAAAAAAAAATGGGATAAATAGATAATGAAGACCTTTCCATGATTTGGAAGCACTTTTTAGATATGAGAGACTTCAATTTAAAAATTCAGTGAAAAATTTACCAAATATTACCTAATTCTGTGAGTTGATTTTGCAGATTTGTTTGTTGTATCAAGCAGGGCCTTCAGAAAGTGGCATATTTAAATTTAGAGCACTTTTCCAGCAAGACTAAGTTGACAGTCAGAATAACAGAATCAGGCCCTGTAGTATGTGCCTGTATAGCTCAGCTGTTTCATCTCATGACATTTTATAAATTTTATTCATAAAGGTTTCTTGTTGAGGCTTTCCATGGTTTGAGTGCTGTTAACAGCATTGGAGTACCAGCTGTTTGGTTTTTGTTCTTTGGTTTTTTTTTTCTAAGATGAAATGCTTATTAGAGTTATTTAGAATAACCTTCAAATTCATTATAATCATTATTCCAACAACATATTATTGAAACAATATGTCCAATGCCAATATTTAGGAAAGTCCCCATAATTACAGCAATTAAAGATGAAAATTTCTAGTCTGCGGAGCTTCATTTTTATAAATATAGGAAGTGTTTTGCATATTACAGCTAAACTACACGTGTAAAATAACCTTGCTAAATTAAAGAGCAATTACTTGGTTTATCATTGTTTGCCTTAAAAATATCACCATCTTGAAAAAAGGAAAAAAAGAACTTGTGGGGCAGGACTTTACACAGTGACTTTTTGGAGGACTGTTGTTATGAATATCACCTAAGCTCAATGGATAATCAATTAGATCTATGCTTTCTTTGCAGCTCTTTCCAAACACTTTTTTCTCCGAGCCCCGCCATTCTACTCAGCATGCTGCGGTGGGTCCTGTCAGCACCCTGCATCCCCCACTGCTTTTCCAAGTAAGTTTTTATGCTTCATCAGTAATGCTTGAGTTATTCTGTAAACCAAAGCAGCAGGATTTAATGTGTTCTGGAAAACTAATTGGTGATGCAATGGCAGCAGCTAATTCCTCAGTAAAATCACAGCAATCCTATTCAGGGGGTTTCCAAAGATTTATCAAACTTAAGTACACTGAGCAATTGTGAGAGGTTTCTAATGGCATTGAGACACCCAGACAGAGGTAACCTAGAAAAGTGCCTTGTTTTCAGTTTGCTAGAAACAATTCTTTAAAATCAGTAATTCTTTTAAAATTCAGTGTCAATAAACACTTGCAAAAAAGAAAAGAGCTGGAGGATCTTAAAATGCAGGCTGCATTTTAATGTTTGTTAGGGGTAAATTATAATTCAGGAGGCCTTAGCATTATTTAAATACAACAATCATTCTTTTTGTAGCAGTCAAATGTGTGCATATGTTTAATTTTTTTCTCTTTTTTAATCATAATGTTAAAAATTGAAAAGTTTGTAAGAGAATTTTGACCGGTGTACACATCTGTCCAGGATTAAGAGCAGGAAC
The DNA here is from genome assembly GCA_013396955.1 of Regulus satrapa. Taxonomy (NCBI): domain Eukaryota; kingdom Metazoa; phylum Chordata; class Aves; order Passeriformes; family Regulidae; genus Regulus; species Regulus satrapa. Next base: position 543,744 of record VWZN01017957.1, on the reverse strand, counting down.
ACGCTTCCATTTAATCCAAAACTAAATTTAACCTTGATTGGGAAGATTTCGCACCATACTTTATGGACAGTCATGATTTTGTGCTTATGGCTCAGGAATGCAACCAGAAGGAGCATTTCCTTTTTCTTCAAAACAGAAAAAAAGGCACAAATTGCTTGTCAGATCCAAATGAAAATTGGAGCTTATATGTGCTCTGGCATATACGTTTTTATCACAGTTGCATTCAAACCATTCCTGACTAAAGTGCATGCTTTTTATGAATGTTTCAGAAGGGCAGTTGCTAAGTTGAATGATTCTTGACAAGTGAGGCAGCAAATGCTGGCAGTTTAATGAGCTGCAAGTTTCTGAGCACCTCTTTAGGGGGCTGACACTTTCCCACAGAGCGTTTTACATGGCCTCGGCTCTCCCACAATGGCTGACAGCACCATGACCAATCACCACTTTCACTTTACTCATCCACACGCGACCTCACCACAATTTTTCACTGTGCAGATGAACTTTAGGAACCATTCCACATTGAAAAGGCCTGGGCAAGGGTCAGTTGCCCTTTTGTATGGCCATAAAGCAATACTCTATGTGCCAGTCTTTTCTCCTGTCTCACATTCCAAGAGATTTTCTGGACACCATTTAAAGCACTTGACTGAAAAATAAAGCAGTGAATGAAACTGACTTTTATAGACTCATTCTAGCTCATCTTCCCATATAACCCTGTCTACCTGAAAAGGGATTTAGTGGATGAGCTGAGTGTATACAGGGACTTGCTGAATACATAGGCCCATTATCAACTGTGGGGATTGTTTATTAACCAGGACTGATACACTACTATTTTGGAAGTGACCTATTAATTGTCCATTTAACTAGAATGTATTGAATTCTAATGAAAAAATGGAAACCATGACTAAAGCTTTTACTTGCTCCTTCAAGGTGGTCTCTGCCATGAAGGCAAATGAAGATTGTTCCACAGATTAAGAGGACATTTATCACTATATATTAGGATACAAAGGAAAGACTTAACAAAAATCAAACCAGCAACATCGGAAATAGTTGGTTACATCTATGTTAGCAGAACACTAAACCTTCTGCTGCCTGTTCAGAGTGATGAGCTGCAAACTGACATATTTAAATTTGCTGGGATTTTTGAAATGTATAAATGACTGCCTATCCCGCTGCACTGAAAAATCCTATAATCCACAAACTGAAATTTTGTTTTTGTGTAATAGTTGGGAGTGCATTTTAGAATATGGCTTATTTTTAAAGAAATTCTCTAGGCTGCTCAGTTGGTGGTAGGTTTCAGATTTCTTGACCGATAGGCTGTTTGCTAATGCTTCTGAGCATTCTGCTCATCATTAAATTTTGTTTAGTTAATCTTTTATAATCCATCATGAGTGGATTAGATGCCTTAGAGTGTAAAGATGCCTCACTATGAGTCTAATATAGGTGTTAAGCTGGACCCAACATCCTGCCTGTATGGGAATTAATTGGTGCCTCGAGGCTCCAGCAGGAGGTTGTTTCCTTGCTGATTGACTGTTAACAACCAGCCAGGCAAGACAAATTTTAAGGGGTCACATAATTTGGCATCCTCTGGCCTTGGCTGACAACTCCATTGTGGAATGGAGGCCGGGAGGAAAGGACTAGCCCTGTTACGCCTCTTCCCTTGCTGGTGTCTCTCATTGCACAGTGGGGATGAGAGAAGGTACCAGTTCTGCTGCTGCCAGATTGTACCTTCCAGGAAACCTGAGAATGGCTGACAATTCAGCAGAAGCTACTCAAAGGCTACCTGGAAAAAGGTACCTAAATTCACTAAATTTGAGCAAGAAAGAGAGAAAACATGTTTGAGGAAGGCAGGTTCCCAGCTTGCCCCTGCTTTTGTGGGTGTGATTCTGTGGGCATGCAGTGGGAGTTATGAAGGGGCTCTTCAGTCTCCAGAGAAATATCAGCCTGGCTTGTCCTTTGTGGAAACCTCCATTGTGATATTTTGACTTTTGTTCAGCAGATTGTTTATTTTGGATGAAGTCTGACCATGTATCATAGTGTAAAAAATATCAGGACATTACCAGTAGGCTATGATTTTTGTATCTAGTCTTAGATATAATTTTGATAATTGAAATATATCTGTATAAATCAAGGATTATTTATACTGTAACATTGTAAATAATAACAATTTTTTTTTACCACATTCTGTTATGAGGGACAAATATAAAGATCTTGATTTCTTGACATCAGAAGTTCAAGAAAATATTTGACAGAATGCAATGGCCTCTAAATTGATAACATTTTGCAGGGGGAGTCATATTTTAGGGTATAATCATTTACACTTGCTCAGCTTCTGATCTTCTCTACTAGTTAGAGCTGTATGCAGGATGCAGGGGTAATGTGTGCAATATCAAACCAGCAACACATGGCTACAAAAGTATTTAGTCCTCTTGTGCAAGATACACAGTTCAGTTTCTCATGGTTATACTGCAATATCCTCAGTATATGTGTGTTTGTTTTTCTGTGGGTGTTTAAAGATACATATACCCATGTGTATATATGTATAATATACAGAAGTTGAAATGTGATGTAGCTCCAAGGAACAGTTTGTGGAAGCTGCATCTGGATTTCATTAGTATTTTCAAGAGCACTCTAGCAATTGAAAAAATATATTTAATTTCCTCCCACCCCATTCCAGCGGACTGGACTAGATAGACTTTTTCAAAGAAAACTGTTTAGTATTTTAGAGAATCTGCTTTTCAGTGGGAATTTGCCTTTGGCATCGATATGAAAATGATCAGATCCTTTGTAGAAATTGAGCAGTGACACACCTTTGCAGCTGCTGTAACTGTAGGCTGGGAGGGCCCATGGACATGAGAGGGTGAACAACAGGGGGGCAGCTTGCATCGGAATTGCCACTCCTACAGCAAGATTGTAGGTGTCAGTGGCTGTACAGCCATGGCACAGATTTCTGAGCCAAAGTGCAGCTGTTTCCTGGCCTGCTTGCATCTCCCCAGTTATCACATGCCGTGCTTGATGATGGACCCTATTCAACGGGTCCCTGCTCCTGCTTCCTGTATGAGTATTTGAGGAAGCTGGGAGCACTGGAAGCATATGAAGCCTCACCAAGGACTGCTTCTTATACATCATATCTTTCTAGGGCAGAGGGAGCATGGAAAAGCACTTTAGGTTTTATTGGGTGTGAGGAACATGAAAGATTTTTCTTGGGGTTTCTGTGCTCTTTATGTGAATACTTCTTCACTGCAGCTTTGTCCTCCAGCTTTCAGGCTGTTTTCCAGGGTAGGGCTCCCTCTAGGTGTGCATTAAGGGGATGTGATTGGATTTACTGAAAACTGCCCTCTCAGGACTTGCTGTGAGATGTCAAAGGATTTGAAACCAGGCTGAAAGTAGTAAGTCCAAGTACTCTCCAAATCCTTTAATAAAGAAATTGCTGCAGTTTCCAGAATAACTAAGTGAATGACCAGGGATTTTATGAGAAGTAGTTTACTCTGAAAGCCTTTCATTAGTAGAAAAAAAAAAAACAAAAAACAAAAAACAGAGGAAAGCCTTCTTTGTTTCTTTGAATCAGTATTACAGTCCACTTTTATCTAATTTTACATTCCTCACAAGGAATAAATAAGCTCATAGGAAAACTTGTTGCACTTTACTGAATGGTGACGACAGGCAAAGAAAAGTGAAGCTCTTCCATCACTGTATTTGAATTTTGCAGTAGCATGGAGTCTGTCTTAATATTGTTCTATGAACTCATCTGATTTACTTCCATTTCATGTCAGGGAGAGACTCTTGACTATTGACGGCACTTCTAGATCCAAATGAGGATTTAATTCTTAATGAACATGACTGAAGCATTGTAACACACTAGTAACACCAACAAATCAAAAGTGGGACCAGAGTCTGCAAGCATTGTAATGAACAGCACTTAATATTTCTCTGATATATGGTAGATGCTATGGGAAACTCTCATCTTTTTCCACTAGGGGAGGAAAGTGTGCTGCCTCTTCTGACCCAGGAGTCTAACTCCAAATCCCGGAGAGGCATATTAAGAAGAGCTGTCTTTTCTGAAGACCAGAGGAAAGCTTTGGAGAAAATGTTCCAGAAGCAGAAGTATATTAGTAAAACAGACAGGAAGAAACTGGCCCTTAACCTGGGTCTAAAGGAGTCTCAGGTAAGGAATGTTGTTTTGGGGGAAAATCTTTAAAATGGCTTTGAAGGAGGAAAATTGAATAGCGCAGGGGCAGCCCTGAGCTCTTTTACCTGCAGAGACCTCGGTAAATCAATGTCAGTTTAAACCAGGGAATACTTGAACACTTTACTGGTTTATTTCCTGTATGTATAAATTCAAAAATTGATCACTCCATTTTCACACAAAGAAACATAACTTCTGCATTTCATTTCCAACTTTTTTTTTTTTTTTTTTTTTTTTTTTTTTTTTTTTTGCTGTCTGACAGAGCCCTCTTGGAAGCTTTGGGGTAGGGAACTATGCTCCATCCCACTGCTCTAAATGCAGTGGAAAAAACATGAGAGCATAGGCCATTCCTCCGTTCCACTGAGCGCCCTTTGCACTCACAGATGAACAACTAGGGACAAGGCAGTCAACAGCACTTCCTCTGGAGCTGTTCTGCCCCAAGAGACAGGCACCATTCCTATGGAAAGACACTTGACTGCACAAAGAAGAGGTTTTCAGAGCTGAGAGGTACCACAAGAAGAAAAAATTTGCAGGGTGACCTTCTGAAACACTCCCATTTTACTTACCAATTCACATTTCATGGGATTTTTTGAATTGGTCCACTGCAGGATTTGAGAGTTTAGCTGAGGGTATAATGCTTCCAGTGAGCTGTCCTGACTGAACAGCTACATTAGTAGTGGTGTTGAGCAGCAGTAGCCCAATCTGGAATCTTGGGGGCCTTGCCTATATGCTGATGAAAACAAAGGAAAAGTGCCTGGCTTGAAGAGCACAAAATCTGAAAGAAACTGGGGGAAAAAAAAGTTTGCAAGGGCATGTAACAGAAGGAAATGAACATGTCAGTTGCTGACAGGAGGGATTCTGAAGGTACTGGAGTAGATGAGGCCCTCTAGATTGCAGGTGAAGTACTGAGAGGTGACAGTACAATTTTGTTTCTTTGCATGCAGTAGGAATGAAGGTGCTTAAGATATATGTGCAGAAGCTTTTCTGGGGGACAGAAAAGCCAGGGAATGGTGATGAGAGCTCTTATCATCTTTTTATTGGAGATTTTCAGAGCTTGAAAAGACTCTCAACAATTTGTTTTAACTTTGCAGTTGTTTCCAGTTTGCACAGGAAGTTAGATCTGGTGGTGTGTGGTGCAACTTGATGACTCTGGCACCATTGCAAGCACTGCAGCAGTAAACAAAACCAAGCTGAGTGTGGTGTTTCTCAGTGTGATGTACAGAACTGTAATCTCTGCAGGAAAAAAATTTCATTGGAAATGTACAATTGCAGTCACCAGTGTGCTGCCTAAAATTTTCCCAAAATGTAGTAAAATTCCTAATATTACAGATATTTCCTCAAGATTATTTTCTGTGTTCATGTTACTCAAGAGAGCTTGGGGTTGCAAAGAATAATCTAACGATACATAGATTACAACAACTACTACTACAAGAATATGGTTTAATGACAGTGACAGACCAGATTATATTTGTCTCTTTTTTTAGTCCCCTCATGAAAGGAAGAGAAGTTGCTGGGAAGGTTCCTTCTTCAATTTTCTCAGCAGTTGTGCTGGAGAAAAAGTACCTGTCATTTAAGACAGTGATTCTCAAACCTTTGAAATCATAGCCTCTTTGTCTTTGTATCAAGTATATGAATATTAGACTTAAATGCAAATGTCTAAGGGAAAAGAGAGCACAATCAGAATATTTGGATTGATCACACCTTTCTTCTCTTCATGTAAAACCAGCTCCTGTTTATATATTCCCCTAACCTTTCCCCAGAATTTCATAAATGCCTTTGAATGCTTGTGTCTAAGTGTTGCTTGTTAATTTAGGTGTTTTAGTGTAGAACTCAAAGTTTTTGAAAAGTTATTTTATCTCAAAATCACATGGGTTCCGGGCAACTCCAGGAAAACTGTAGTCAGGCAGAGACAAAACGTCTTTGAATCCTCAATCACATGTCCTATGTCACAACACATTTTCAAAGCTGTATGGCCAAGCTGATTTTAGCTATGTTTGTGAAAGGGACAGTCATACTTCTTACAGCCTCTGTTTAATAAAGGCCTTCACACCACCAGTAATATCACTTAGTTTTCTTAATGGTGATACTCATTTTCTCCGGGAGGAATTCTCTTCTGTCTAGAAGGATGTTGCTGTAGGAAACTCTTCTATCCCTAGATATTGGGCTGCCCATTTTCCAGTCTAAGCTAAGTAATGACCTGTTGTAGGTGGTGAAAGTCAAGGAGAATATTTAGTAAATAGTGATGGGAAAATCCTCAGATGATGTCAGTCAGCTGGGTTCACTGGATCTCTGCTGTAACAACGAATAAGGAGGGGATGTGAAACTAAGAGGATGGAAGGAAAACAAACCCACTTGTTAGGGCAAAGTTGTTTACAACAAAGAATGATAATAAACTTTCATTAACTTGCAAACAGGTGAAAATTTGGTTTCAGAATCGAAGGATGAAATGGCGAAACTCCAAAGAAAAAGAAGTGCTTTCCAACAGGTGCCTCCAAGAAGAAGGTCTTCAGGAGAACTACCTCTCACGATCCACCATGAATTTTACCTCCCCATGTCCATCTGTGTGGGAAATGTCTGAAGAGCGGGCAAGTCCAAGGTGGAGGGAGAATTCTCCAGGAAATTCTGAAAGACTGGCTAGTACACAACCACCTCCAAGAGCAAATTCATTGCAGAGCCCACTCTATTTGTATCCTGACCAAGACACTGCAAACAAGGCATCATCAAGTGTAAGGGAGTAGGGGCAGTTTGTAAATGGAGTGGGAGAGTGCAGGCTTCAAATGAGCAGTCTTTTAAGGTTAACAATGTTTGAACGTTGTAAAGCTAACTAGTTTATGCTTCAAAATATGCTAAAGTCTAACACCATTAAAATTACAAACAACTAATGAATTAAGAAGTATTCTTCAATATTCAGTCTTTTCTTGTGTCTTTTCCAGTCTTGTACTGACCTTAAAAGTAAAATAAGAGCTTGTGGTAAGTAAGATGAAGTGAGGAGTATGAAGCTGGATTTGTGCTGTGATTTATACATCTGCACTAAAAACACATTAATCGAGAATCATTTTTATCTCTCATTGTAGTCAGACCAATTAGTTTCTTCCATGCATGAGATAAGAAGAACTCTGTTTCAAGACAGTAAGTGGGTTTGGGTTCTCCTAGAAATTCATTAAATGACACAATAGATTAATATGGATAAATATAAGCATTTTGGTGTGTTTTCTCCATCTGTACTCACCTGTTAGTATTTAATTAGCTTTAAATACTGTGGTCACAGAACAACTGATAACCTTGGTAAAGCATCCAACATTAAAAGGCAACCAACCTACTCTATAAAATATTCCATGTTTAAGTAACTCTGATGAGAGCATGTTCTGCAAAGTGCAATTCACTGATTTCTGTCTTTTTGGCCATGTGTGAATCTACTAGTATTCTTAACTCTGAATTGCAGTGT
>VWZN01017957.1:524563-536073 GCA_013396955.1 Regulus satrapa | reverse complement strand
TTTTTTTTGACTGTTAGTAGAATCTTTTGTATTTCAAAACTGTAAATACAGTGTGCAGGATTGTAGTCAAAATGCACTAAGCAACAGACCCATACCTGGAAAAATTGCTACTACAGCCAGTTCAGAAAATCATGGAGATGACATACCATAGTAGCATTATGCCTGACTTTCTGGTGCCAGTAAGGACACATTACTGTACATCTGTATCAAAGACAGGACAATATTCTGTGTGGTAAAAGTAGCCTCGAATATTATTAAATCTACTTAAAATTATTTGCTTGCTTAATCCTATTAAGTGGAGATCAGTCTATGAATTTAGGTGTATCTTTCTTTGTTTTATTTGAAAATCTTCATAGCTCAAAATAGGAGCATAACATTCATTTTCTTTTTCATACATTTGTGGATGCCTTTGATGAGAAGAGAGACTAAAGATATTTTGTCACAGGCAAAACCTTTTGGAGAACATGATGGCTTTATAGGGACAATTTCTGGCCTTCATACATTTGATAGGCAAAAGATTATGATAATCTAGTCTGGCTTTTCTTATCATATATGCCTTGAATATTTCTGATTATTCTTGCCTTGAGCTCCAAATATTTTGAACTGTAGTGTACATCTTTCAAAAAGCTGTGCCATTGTTGCCCAGTAAATTGTTATTTAATGTTTTACCTTTTGATAGATGATCTACTATTTCCCTTGTCACATTGTATTTTCTGGGAGGTGAAGTTTAGATACATTTGCAGCTAAAAAACTTGGGATTGCTATGATGATGCTTGTATCATAACATTTATAAGCAATCTGGTGAGTTTTGTATCTTGCCTTGTGCATGTCCTGCCTTCTCAGTGGCCAAATATGCAGTCCTAGTCTTGCATTATGTGGCATTCATTGCATGTGGTTTCCTGCCCTTGATTTAAAGTAAAAAACAAACCCAAATTACAGGAGAATTAAGGAGATATGTCTTTCTGCATTTAAAATCTTCATTAGTGTAAGCTTCCTCAATACCTACCCTCAGAAAGTCCTTGAACACATGTTATATACTGGTCAGTAATGAGAGGAGTTTATTCCTGTCTTGCAATTGAAATCCTGGAACCAATTCAGATTCTGCCAGAAACTTTTGGGAGGGGGAGAACAGACAGATTGTGTACACATGGGGATGAATTTGGTATTGAAGTCCTGCTCTGTTTGGCCAGCTCCTGCCTGAAGGACCAGAAAGGGTAAGTAGCCCAGATAGTTGTGAAATGGCATTGCAGGTATTTCCAGAGTACCATTAGATGATCAGGTGGTGGTATATATGTGTGTATCTATTCATCAGTGCTTCCCATTTTGGAGGAAATCTGTATGGTAGGGGTGGGGGGTTTTTTTTAGTCTCATCTTTGATGGAAAGGAAGCCTTCCCAGCTGCTCGTATTCTTTTACTGCAAGTCAATGAAGCCTCAGTGTTAGAAGCAACACTTTTGGAGATAGAAGATGCAATTCAAAATGCTCCTTGGGAAATCCTTTCAGTTCATGGTGTTGCAAGCAGAAAATGTGAACTACTGTCAAAACTGTGAGCTGATGTGCTGAACAGAATACATCTGAAGGCTGTCTCACTGAGGCAAAGATCAAGCAAGGCTCATGCAAAATTGGTTTCACAGTTGTAATATTACAGGTGTTTTAAATTCAACAAGTTCTGCTTTCATTGTAGCCTGATAAAACATAACCCATTACAAGGTTCTCCACATCTCTTAACACCTCCTATCAGTATTCTTACCCCACAGCTAAATAAAATTTCAGTATGCCAGATAAAACATTCTTTACCTGAAAATGCTGATCAGGCTTTTAAAAAACCCTAAAGTATACCTGCAAATCTTTAATTATATCTAAAATAGTCTGATTGTATTAAGAGTTAGGCCCATGAAACACACAACCTTGATTCCTCTGATTTTGTGCTATATAAAAAAGTTTCCCTTCAGTCCATCCTGTGGAAACTTGGTAAATGAGAAATAGCACCCTGTACAAATACAAAACATATATTTACAATGCCAGTCTTTTCTTTGAGAAGGATCAAGTAGTACAAGCAGTATTTGGTTTCTTCAAATACAGTAGGCATACTAGTTTTAGAAAGAACAAAGAGAGCGAAATATGCAAAATGCCCAGCAGATATTTGAGCTACTTCATAACAGACGCAGTGCAGAGGTGAAAGGTGTAGTGCAGCTGGTATAAGGGAGTGACATGATTGATACCAGTGACACCTAGGTTAAAACCAGCAATGTGCTACTTAGGCTTCAAAGATTTGACCTGGTGGATGATCTTGAAGCATGGTTGTAGGGTATCTGAGGCATTTCCTGTGTGCAGCATTTTGAGACTATACTTACCGGCTGTGGAGTATTATGAAGGACATTTATTGGAATCCTGGGACTGGTGAGAGTTTGGGTACCTCAAATTGCAAACCACAGTTAAAAACCTCATCTCTTTAGAGGCCACAAACAAAGCAGATACTTATACTCACTGGGCACCTCTGTTTGTTCTGGCAACTTGTCAATGCTAATGTAATACAGAATACAACGAGGAAAGGAGGAAAGGCTGGGACTCAGTACTCGCTTTGTTAACCGAGCTGCAGCTTCTGTGTTCTCAGGCTGCACTGCTGACACAGAGATCTCACTGCCCAACCCATCAGCCTCAGGAACAGAAGAGGCTTTTCTCATCCCACCAATTGAAGATCCTCCATATGGGTCTGAATGGGGATCTTGAAAGTATGTCTTTAAAGTCAGGCAGAGGAGCTGCTCTGATACCTAAGAAGAGGCTGCTGATGTCCTTCTAAGCCTGGCTCTTGGACTTTTAAAATATATCACTATGTAGATATTTTGCAGATTGTATCAGGCACAGCCACAGACATGTTTTACTGCATGTGAAAGACTGTGAGCCTGTGAACATGAGAGGCCAGCGAGCTCCTACATGGACTTCATATAACATTGTTAAAAGCTGGATTTGCTGACCACAGCTGTGACAAGATCTGTGTCAGGATTTAAACTTTGGTTGTACAGATTTACAGTATGAAATTATTTTCTGAAAGTTATATTGTTTTTATCAGTCTTTTTCCAAACAGGAAATAAGTGTTACAATCTGCTGAGGAGAATGGGGCTGCTTTAAGGCAGAAATCTGCATTACTAACTTCAGTGTCAGAACAGTAGTACAAAGGTGAAATGTCACTCCTGAGCTGCAGTAATACATCAGATTTGTTTTATTTGCTGTGATTTACTAGTACTGAGTTTTAAATACCAGTAACCATCACTGTGGCCACACAGCTCCTCTGATGAATGTATGTTCGGCAGTCAAAAGACTGACATAAATTAAGTGCATTCACATGCTTCAGCACCCTTTACCAACTAGATTGTTACTGATTTTCACATACTAGAAGGAAAGACAAACCAATTTCATGATGATAGCTGTAAATCTGGTGCCTTTACAAAGGAACAGGGAGGAATTAGGGTCCAATTAACTTGAGACTCAGCTTTGAACCACGGGGAGACCAAAAAGCCCTTAGAAAGGTACACAGGGGATGAAATTGTCATGGACAGAGGAAGTCTAAATGAGCCTTCTGAGCTATTTACCTGGGGACCACTGCTCGCCTTTACTGTAGGGTAAACTGGGATAGTTAAACCTGTGTTTGAAATGCTCCCATGCTCCCACGCAAAATTCATGGCCAGAAAATTGCAACTCCTTGTTCTTGTATGGGTTGTGATTCTGAGCACTGAAGCTGGGCATGGTGGACAGGGATGTCAGAAGGTAACATCTTTATAGTGATCTTCCAGTGCTTGCTAAAATACACAGAAATGCCACTTTTTATAAGCATCCAACCCTTGAGGAATTCTTCAGTTTTTCCAAGCAGTTTTTATTTTTACATGTTGATATTTGAATGCAGGTAGCTGAACATGGATATATATTGTGCAAAGAAGATGTTTTCAATTTGTTTCTGTTTTGCTGTCATATGGGTTTAGAAAAGAGTTAAACTACGAGTGACTTTAACCACTTAATCTACCATGGAAACATCAGTACATACATGATTCAGTCTAGATTTAAGATACACTATCAAAACAATTTAGCACGTTATGAGAGGAACAAAATTAATTTTATGTCACTGTGAGTGTCTCTTGTACCCTTCATCATTCTGAAAAAAGGAAATATTATGATAAGGAAATCTCTGATATGCAAAAGCCAGTTCTAATAATTTAAAAAAAAAAAAAAAAAGACTATGACAAAAAAATCAATATTCTGGGATTATCCGGCAGTGCTTCATGGAATAAGGTCTGAATAAAAATTGAGATTTTTTAATTCTTGAATTTATTTGGTTGACAAGAAAGTTTAATGGAAACAGATTGTTTCACAAATTGAAATTATACCATTACTTACCTATTTTGTTGCACATGATGCCAGTGCTTAACTGGAAGTCAATCCTGATTTTCAGATTTTCCATTAGTTTAAAGAATTGTTTCTCCTAGATTAATATTCTGATAGAAAAGTGATGGATTCTCAAACTTCAAAGCATTTGATAGTAGCACATGATTTTACATTATCAAGTTCTCCTAACCTGTTACACTGCTGTCTTGGAGGAAATCATGCAGGAGATGAAGTATTCCCCCGTGCAGAAAACAACCATCCCTGTATTTCTGTTGGAGGCATCGGTGGCCACAGAGAAAAGCGTGCCCTTTTCAGCCCACTGCTCAGTTGTTTCCTCAATGGCAAGAGGAAGCAAGGCAATGCTAGCAGTATAGAAAGGCTTTTGTTTTACCAACATGCCTTGCTTCAGCCAAAGGCAAAACTGAAATATAACGCTAATGGATGAGGATGAATGGCTGGGGATAACACTTCGGTGCACTGTTGTTCCTCGTGTGCCACCCACTATCTCATTTTCTCTGTTTTCGCATTTCTGTACAGCCAAACGTTCCCAGGGTTTAGCACTTGGGCGGAGATGAGAGTTTTTTGCGTGACCCGTTCCGTTCGCGATGTTTTCCACCTGACCCTCAGCTGCACCCCTTGGGAGGTCCTGCCAGCTGCAGGTACGGCTGATTTCTGAGTCACCTTGCAGTTCGCTTACAATTACTTGCCACCAAGCAGAACCACGGGGGCACGGCCGCCTCCCACGGGGGCACGGCCGCCTCCTGCCCTGTGGCGGTGCGGGGCGCGGTGCCCCGGGGAGCGGGGCGGGCCCGGAGGGAGCTGCCAGCCGTCAGCCTCTCCGACGCAGCGACCCCGCCCGTGACTGTCGCCCCTCGCCTCTGAGGGCAGCAGGGCGGCCGCCGTGTCTTTGCCGGCATTCGCCCGGCACCGCTTGTCTCTTCAATGAAGGCGCGGTTGCCCCGCTGCGGCTTTTGGGAGCCAGCAGTGACCCCTCGCTGGCTTGGGAGGCACCCACCGGCAGCGGGCGGCTCTGCTTCGGGGCTGCGGCTTCGCCAGAGGGCCGCTTCAATGCTACAGCTATTGATTGCTGCTACATTTTCTGTGGCCACAGGTAGATGCAAGGCAGTGCGGGCATCCTCGGCTGGTTCTGTCTGTTTGCTCGAAGAAGTCTTCCTGTGCTCTCTTTGGAGCTGTGTTTTGTTTCCAGAATTTCCTCGAAATCTGCCCGTGGGTGCTGCTATTTCACTATGTGTTTGGGGTGTCTCACTGCATAAGGAACTGCAGCTAGTAACTTCTTCAGGGCAAGCACAGAGTAACCCATTGCCTTTCTACTATACCTGGCACAGCAGGGACCAGACACAAATTGTGAACACTCATAGCTTCTAGCTGCAAAAGTACAGCAGCTATGTACCAGATAGGAGATATCTGAGGATATTTGCAGAAATGTTGTTTCTCTAGTCTGCATAAATATTCCTTTGACATCTTTCTCTGCTAGGTTTCTCAAGCCAAAATTCAGTATCATTATTAAATCAGCAGCAGCATTTCACTCCTCGTTCTTGCCTGGCAGAGCTCCTGCTACTTTCAGCCACCATCAAGTTCATGGAAGGCCAGAAAAGAGCATTTAGTGGTAAAATAGTCAAGAATATTAAAGATAAGTCCATGTTGGTTATATCTACTTGTTCAAATGTCTCAGGCTCTGAAGGCAAAGAAGTTTTGTTGCACGCACAGCCAGCAGCACCACCCTGCTGCTAGGAAAATGTGATTTCCATGAAATAGCTGACTGCTTTCATATTTTTATTTGCAATGGAGTTTGTCATCATTACTGTAAAACCGAAGTCCTGTGTCAGCATGTGGAATGGGAAAGAGACTTATTGCTACTCCCTGCTCAGTACTTAGACTGAAATGCTATTTGAGAATAGTAGTCAGAATTCTGACTTACTTTTCACAAACTTTTTCTTTAGAATTTTCTACTGAAATCAGTGAAGCTATTACAGACATAAAAGAGCATTCAAAATAAATAAAAATACTAGATTTTATGTGACACATATGAAAGTCCTCAGAAATCAGAAAGAAGTATGACGTGAACGTAAGTCTGTCATAGGTCCTGCAGTTAAATGAGCTGATCAACATCAGCACCACTCTTCAGTGTTAAGCAATATTCTGTAGATAGGTATGTAGAAATGGCTAGGGGGGGAATGACATTTTCTTTGGGTAAAAAATATGTTTTATTGATAGAACACAGATGTGCCAAGGTTTAACAAATTGAATCTTACTTTCAACTATGTTGTAAGTATGTTTCAGCTTCTGTAAGGCTTTTCACAGGGTCCCATTTGACATCTTTATCTCCATTGTATGAGTATCCTTCCAAATTGGGAAGACATGGGTTTGAAAGATGGACTGTTTGGTGGTTAAGGAATTTAGGATGCAATTGGTTGGATGCAGCCAGGGAATTGTCAGCAGTAGCTCTTACGTCCAGGTGGAGGCCAGTGAGCAGTGGTGTCCCTCAAGATCCTGTCTTGGGACTGGTGATCTTCAGTATTTTCCTCAGTGACACAGAGAGTGGCATGGAGTAGTGCATCCTCAGCAAGTTTGCAGATACAAAGCTGAGCAATGCAGCTGACACAACAGAAGAAGGGAATGTCATCCAGGGAAACCTGGATAAGCTTAAGAAGTGGGCCCACAAGAACCTCACAAAGCCTCAGAGAGCTGGCATTGTTTAGCCTATAGAAGAGAAGGCACCAGGAAAATCTCATTGCAGCCTCACGTGACTTAAAGATTGCTCATAAAGAAGAGGGAGAGCAGCCTTGTACTTGGATAAAGAGTGATAGTTTAAGGGGGAATGGTTTTAAAGTAAAACAGGAGGGATTTTGATTAGGTATTAGGAAGAAGTTCTTTGCTCAAAGGCATGGTGAAGTACTGGAATACATTGCCCAGAGAAGTTGTGTAACTCTGGAAGTTTTCAAGGCCAGCTTTGGTGGGGCACTCACCAGCCTGATTTAGTGGATGGCATCCCTGCCAATGGCACGGTGGGTGTTGGAACTTGATGATCATTAAGGTCCCTTTCAACCCAAGCCATTCTGTAATTCTGTGTACATATCTAAGCTCTGTGAATCAGCCATAGTATAGTCTGCCACAGTGCAACATGCAAGAACATTTATTTATCTAATGCTAGAGCACTCCCTTTTATCAATGCCATTAGCTGACAGATACACACATGAGGCTTTATCTTTATTTAGTATTTCATCTCCATAGGTCACCGGTGTCAGCTTCCAAAGGATATCGAAACCACTTTCCTATTAAAATTACTGTGAAAGTGATAATTTATAAGTTCTATTTTTAGAATCTTTATAAGCAACATGCTGAAGACTACTTGTCAAGGGATTACAATTTAGCAACTATTTTCTGGCATAATCCTACATTTGAGAATTTTTAAGTAGCTTTGTACTTTATTGGAATCTCTCCTAAAGCAGTGAATGAAGTCAGAGTCGCTCATCATGTTTGCTTCATTGCTAAGTGATAAACCAGTGCCTTCAGATGATGCCATTCCATTCAATGAATTGCTGATGATCCCCATTGACTGCATCTGTATTGAAAACAGGAAAAGAAGTACAACTTGTAACTGCACATACAACAAATCTTGAAAATACTACTGCAGAAGACAACTGAGGTGCCACTACATTGGGCTGTGCTACTCCAGATCTTTCACATACTTACTGAAGATATGTGTAAATATCCTTACATAGAATAATATTGTCTTTTTATCCTCGTGGTATCTCTGCAACTTTTAAACTAGACTGAAATTCCTTGATACACTAGTAATGAATACTTCATTTGAGTTTAAGCAGAGGAACTGCTGTTTGGTAATCCTTATTTCCTCTTGAAGTATTAGAGCAAATCAGCCTTGAGATTTTTTAGCTATTTATTTTAATGCTTTCTGTGAAAGGAAGCTCCTAACATGAGTATCCACCAGTGCTGTTTATTTAATCTGGGGAATTCTGCAGACTGTGATCACCTCTCGAAGTAGGTGCTTTATAACAAAAGTGAGTTTAGAATTTTCCTGTTTGAACAGAAAAACAGAGATGCAAAATACAGAATGTGTTAATTTTTGTGGTATATCTATGGTACAGAGAAGTCAATACTTCCAAGATTTCCCTCTTAGTAATACCTCCAAAGGTGTTCTAGAAAAAAAAATAAAGCTAGTACATATACCATAAGTATAGAGTAGCTAGTTTAGAGTTTGCTTCAGCTACAGAACAAAACAAAGGCCAAGCTTTGAGATGGAACACTTCTGAACTTTAAGGCTATTTTAACCCAGAACCATGGCTGCATTTGGATGATGGAGTTTCCATTTGGAATTCTGAGTCACCCTAACCAGGGCTGCTTATTATAGCAGGGTACAATTTGGCTTATTGTAGTGATGAGCTGCTTATAGTTTTGAAACTTGTATTCCCCATCTGTGTTCATGAAGGTGAAAGGTGTAAGATACTGGTTTATTAACCACTTTTTTTAGTGAAACAGACACCCTGGCAGTGTAGCCATTTTAGAGAATAGGCACAGAGATTTAATTTGTTCAGCCGAAGCCAATGTTAATTTTAGATATAAATGCACAAAAAAATGCAAAGGTCAGGACTTCTGGCTAGTTATGAGAAGACAGAAATGGAAATAACAAATAATTTAATCCTGTGATTTATATATGATCTGCCATAATTTGGAATGGAGTTTTGAAATTGTTTTGTGACTGACACCAGACTTAAGCAATGGCATTGCTGTCTTGAAGACCTAATCCCAGCATAAAACTATTGCCTTAGGAAGGAGCTTTTTGCATCAGATGGCAGTGATACTTGAATTAAATGTAAATCCAAATAAAACTTAACACAATTACTAAGCATTTATCATGGTCTACCCACATCTTCTCTACTAGCCTAGAAAACTCAAGTCATTACTGCCTCATATATCAAGCTATGAAAGGCTTTAGTCTTTGTACTTGTGTGTGTTGTTCATATATTTCATATTAATAAAATGTTGCCTCACAGATATGGACTCCTATAATGCCATGCATATATCTGCCAATCTATAACTAAGTCACATCGTGTGACAGAAAGATTACTGTATCTGTAACAAAGTCCTGCATTTTCCCGAGTAAGAGCCTCCAAGCCCAAGTGGGAACAGACATTGCTCCCTCCCCAAAGTCCCCCATGCCACATAACCGGTATAAATAAAAGCTACATCAAAAATCTTGCCTTTTCTGTTACTTTCTCAACTCCGGTCTTCAGCTCATGTACCATATTGCTGATTTGCTTAGCTTTGCTAAGGCTGTCATGAGGTAGCTCTTGATGGTGCTCAATATGCTGGTTAAAGTGAGAAAGTGGTTCTTTCCAGGCTTGCAAAAGTTTCAGTATCAGGTGAGTTAGTTCTTCTCTCTTATAAATTGAAACAATAGAGGATTTTTCTGTTACTTTGCAGAAAATCATATGAATACTCCTAGTGTCATTGTAAAATCTGTGGGATGAAGATTTACATCTACAGTTCACACTTTAAACACCATTCTGGTCTCTGGTTATTTGTGTGTATATATATATATATATATATATATATATGTAAACACCCAGAAGTTGTATTTGTTGTGTTTTCATCTAACACGAGCAGGGCCTGATATCCCATTGCCTTCTAGAAGGATGTCCCGGGGAAAGCTTCTCACTCCATCACAACCAAAACCCAAAATGTTCGTATTTGTCTTTGTCTCCCACTGGTGTATCCCCAACATCACAATTTGCTTTTTCTGTGTATGAACAAACTATTCATACTCTTCTCTGAACTAATAATGATTTTTTTCTCCCTCTTTGCCATCACACCTGTGATGTAAACAAATTTGCTGTTATTTTCCCTTTACCTAACTGCCGATTCAGAGATGACTGTTATTTCTTTCTCTTGACTGGTTTTTGTACTTTGTAGTGTTACTGATTAATTTAACTTGTTTGCCACACACAAGTTTCTAAGTTTCTGTTCCTCAGAGTTTGCCTCAACAAAATTAAAGGATGTCTGTCAGTCGTTCTGACGAGGTACTACTGCAGTATCCTTATTATATAACTAGTATATGTGATCTAAGCATAGATAACCACATACAGATTTAAAATTCAACCGATTCAAGATTCATATGCAATATCTCTGTGATGTGCACCTGTTTGGGGTCAAAACTTAGCAGCTTCTTTCATCCAGGTTGCTGATGAAGCTCTGCCTATCTCCAGCCCAACTGGAGTGAGGGACCATTACAGCATGATGAATGAGGCATTTTGGGGTTCTGACAGGACATGAGGTATATTCCCATTTCTCCAGCGGGCGAGAAAGAAGGCGGTGTGACCCTCAGAGTCCCCTTCCCGTCCCCCGAGGCTCGCGGTGCCGCCTTCTGCCCTGTCTCCGCCCGCCGCCGCCGCCGTTGTCCTTACCGGGATTTTTTGGGCGTATTCTTTACCGTTGGGGGTCAGCATCCCCGACGTGTGGCATTTCCGAGCGGGCCTTCCCAGCTCGTTGTCACGGGGAGGAAAGTGTTTTTCCTACGGGGGGAGAACACCCAAAAAACGTGCACCGAGATCACCCCCCGCCCCACACCCCCTCCCCTTTCCCCCGACCCCGCCCGTCGGCAGCCGCTCCCGGGGCGGGGATCTCGGCGCNCACGGTGGTGACGGGCGTCTCCCCTGACGCGCAGCAGCCCGCGGCCACCGTGAGCCAGCCCGCCCGGAGCGGGGCTCACGGCCGGGCGGGCGGACGGNACCAGCTCGGCGTAGAGCGCCGAGGAGATGCTGTGGATCCTGCCCGAGTGTCGGATCACCCGGTCGAAGAGATCGGCCACCCCCTTTCCCCCGCCCCCGCCCGGCGGCAGCCGCTCCCGGGGCGGGGATCTCGGCGCGGCGCTCACCAGCTCGGCGTAGAGCGCCGAGGAGATGCTGTGGATCCTGCCCGAGTGTCGGATCACCCGGTCGAAGAGATCGGCCACGGTCAGGGGGTGACAGCCGTCGTCCCCCGGAGCGCAGACCAGCAGCCACAGCAGCGCCAGCGCCGCAACCGCACCTGCGGAGAGGGCGGCGGCGTCGGGGCGCGGAACGTCGGGGTGTGCCCCGGTGTGCCCCGCCGCGCCCC
>VWZN01017957.1:482753-515040 GCA_013396955.1 Regulus satrapa | reverse complement strand
CATGCAGGTTGGCTTTTCTGAGAGGAACTGCTGAGGCTTCCTCTGTCCCTGGTGGGGCTGGTTGTTGGCTGGCTCTGGGGATGGGCATGCTAGCAAGCCAGTTATGGAGATGAACATGCCTCTGTGAGATTCACATTTTAGGACAAAAAGCCCTGGAAATCTTTCTCTTGCTTCTGAACTTTACAGAGAGATATTTCCCCCCTCTCCTCTGTGGCCTGCGTGGCCCACGTGTGGGCAAGGCTGGGCTCCCCAGCTGCTGGACAAGGGGGACAAAGGACATCNGTGGAAATTTAAACCACAAGAAAATTAAGAACTGATTCTTGTGGGGAAGTCTCTATACTTTGTCAAGAGAGGCTCCTCTCCCTAAGTGAACTGAAAGAAAGACTATTCTAGAGGTGGTAAACTGACTGAAATAATTAGGTTTTGTTTTTCTCATTGTCAGTAGAAAGGAAATAAGGGTATTAGGGAGAGGAGAAGTGTTCTGAAGGTTTTATTCTGATTCTTATAGTACTTTTAAGCCTGTCAATGAAGTTTTATTTATTTCATATGAAGTTTTAAATCTGTTTTGCTCTTGTCCTGGTCCTATCTCACAGTTAAAAGATGAGTAAGCAATTTTAGAATGTACATAGGTGTTAGGATCGCACTCAGTCAACAAGATTAATTGGTGCGTTGGCTGGAAAATTTCAAATTAGCCAAAACCACTACACCCATTCAAATGTATCCCTTTCCCAGGGGTACATAAATCTGTCTAAGTTGTAGGTGACTGGTTATTCACTAGCCCTAAGCTAAATCCTAGTAACAATCAGCTCGTTTTGTTGGTAAATCCAGTAGGTAAATTTACAGCATTGAAAAAAGGAAAAAAAGGAGAAGAAGAAAATTTCTGGAAAAAACTGGCTTGTGCTAAGAGAAAATCAGAGAAGGAAAATGTAAACAGTGTTACAAAAAGCATAAGCCCAGCTAGAAGGAGCTAACATGTGTCTTGCATTAAGAAATAAATTATAATCTGGCATCACCAGCTATCAGTGATCTTTAGGAAATAACAATTTATATCAGTAAAAACATATCCTACACTTTGCAGTGGAACATGTGAACCCTGAAGGAACCATCACAGGAAGACTCATTAGCAAAAGCTCCTTTCTTTAAACTACAGAAAGAATATATTGACAGTGAAACTTAATTGCCAAGAATGCATTTGATTTAGAATTACTGAACCAAAGACTGTGAGATTTTTATAGGGAAGTATGTTGTTGCACCATCTTTCTTATTTATTTGGGGCCATTAATCATCATGTTACAAATCTAAGGCTTACCAAGAGCAGTTCTGGTGGGTTTTTTAATGCGTATAGATTTTGAACTGTAGCTATCTCCTCATTCTTCTCTCCTGATGTGACAGTAATATTTTCCTCTCTGTCTCCCTCTGTCAAGCCTATCATATAAATGTATGTAAATACACAAGTCACTAAGTATGATGTTAAGTAGCCATACTAAGTTATAGTAACTATTTGATTGAATAGCAATATTAGCTTGAAATAATGCAATTAAAAGGGCATGGTTGTCTGTTTCTTTGTCAGTGACAGAGTATGTCTTTAAGAAGGGAAAAATTGTCAAAGAAAATGAGTACAAAGACATTGGCTCTGCAGAGTATGAAAATCTCTGTGTGGCTAGGAATGTCTGCTAGCTGGACTGATCAGTCTGACTGCTGCAGGATTGCCTAAAGTTACTTCTGAGTACCTCTTGGAGTTCAAGCCTGAAATCTTAAGGGCTATATCCAGAAAAGACCTTTTGCATCTGTGGAAAATCCAGGCCCAATAGGGTGATCTGAGGAACTGACGGCAGCAAGGAAGTCTTGCAGAACCATCTCTGATATTTTAGAAGATGAAAACTGAAATTAAATACTCTCAGTTGAGATTTGCCATTGTACTTGGGATTCTCATTCACAGCCAGTGCTCATGCAAAAACTAACTCCAGGCAAGATTTTAAAGAAATTCTTCATTTGAAATAAAGATTATTAGTAATACCAGTGATGTGATATATTATATACATTAGAATGAGAATTTTTGAAGTCTGCAGTGATAGTGAATAGCTTGATTTCCAATTTTCTCTGTAAGGTGTAAATTGTATATCATTTAATGGGAGAGGACTGCACTTTGGAGTCACATTGTTATGTAAATAGTCTGACATTTATCAGATTATTTTTCAAAGGGACAGAAAAAGAGAATAGCAAATAGATGAGAAAGTCAGTGGGAGCTCAAGACAGGGTCTTTTAAAATGTTATCTTTAATTTAATGTTTTTTAGGTAATGTATAAATATTGTTGGAGAAGCTCAGTCTATTGTTAAACAAGTTAATATTTTGTCTTTGCCCATTAGCAAATATTTGACTCATACAATTCAAATCATTAAAAGTGTGCTTCAAGCATGAGCACGTGTGGAACTAATTTTTGTCTGGTGTCCTTATCATGTGGTAGATTTTCAATGATTAGGAGACATTGAATGAGTCACTTCATAATGCAAGGTTAAATGAGGATGATCTTGACCAGACCTTATACTGTCTTGAAGGGAAGGGAGTCACAGCACAAGTTTTTCTCCGTTATTCTAGAAATTTACCTTCATTTTGACCTGTAGCCTCCAGTTAGGCAATAGGGAATTTTTGTTTTATACTTAATTAGTTTTTAGTCATATTTTGTCATTGGATGTTGGCCTCACTGGTTTTGTTATAATTTGTGGTATTTGTCAGTTACATGATAAAATGAAGTTGATATGAACTAAAGGCTACCAAAGGCCACTAAATTCGAGTCAATCATAAGCAATAAATCCAAAGATGGTACAGCAGCAGTGGTTTATCTTGTAACTAGATTTTTTTTTTCCAACAACCAACATGTTTCTTATCTATTGCACATAGTATGTGTTGCCTTTACTGTCCAGTTTTTATCACTGTAATTTGACACAGCACCACTGACCTCCATGGGGCTGTGTTTGCTTAATAGCAATGGATCTGCCAACTCTGACAGGAAGATCTGATAATCTGCCTTGTGGATTAGAGTTTATTTTTCTCTCCTACAGATAACTATTCCAAAACACTTCTAAAGAGAGAAAATTGAGGAGAACAGTGAACTGAGAGCCAGGTGTTGGACAGCAGAAGCAGAGCAAGGGTGGATATTGGATAGCAGCTAAAGATTAGTGGTCCTTTGCAGCCACCTTTACCCTCACTCTAGTCAGCCCTTGACTTGAGTCAAAGAGTAATGGCACAGCATCTTACACTCAATTTGAAGACCTTAAGGAGAATCAGTGACCAGGATGTCAAGCCTGGAGGTGATGGCAAAGTGTCTGTGGTGAATCAGGAACTGGTTCTGAGCAAGACAATGAATACAGTACACTGAAGTTGAAACACAGCATTGAGAGGAACAAGAATAAAGAGATGCAAAAAACTGTAGTAGGAATGGGAAGGGGGGACAGCAAAGTATAACCAGCCCTGAGGAACAGTGTGACTGCCTGCCCTATGGTGTTGGCAACTATCAGGATACCCTGACACTGGACAGGAGTACAGATATCCTCAGCAGGGCTCCTGGGAAGCAGATGAAAGTAACACAACACAATGGAAACTCAAAGGGGAAAGATGAGGCCATTCAGTCAATTTATTAGGATATTTGTTGAGAAGGTTGGAGAGAAGAGCACTATTAAATGGAGAGGGTGGGTCACTGGGTGTGGCAGAATTACTAGAGATGGACAGATAACATTTGCTTTGGCTTGCTGAAGTTAGTAGGCTACCTACTTTGATAAAAGTTGCATAACATTTTAGCACACGTGAAAAGGTAGCTGAAATAACATGGAATTCAACAGCTGAAAGTAAATTAATTTTTCAATCCATCTGGGAAGTATAAATTAAACCAAAATAAAAGTGGTAGTTTCCAGGTGCAAGGGGAAGAATCAGTCACTATGACTTTTACACTACCAAATATTCATCTGGCCAAAGCAAAAAGCCATTCAATGTTTCCTCAATTGACTGTGAACATGCCGAAGCTCCATGATACTTGGTGATGTTTTGATTTCATGTATATATATATATACACATTTCCTTTTCTTACACAGAAATGTAAAAGGTAAGAAGGGGAAGTGTTTGTCTAAAAACTTTCATTGTCGAATGAATTTAGCATTTATTCAATTATTTAAAAAATATCTAAAGTCGTATTTACAGCTATAAGGCCATAACAGAAGAAGACATCTGGCAGCTTCCTAAAAGCTTTGCCAAAATCCACACTTTCTTCTCTTATCAATTACATCATCTGTCATTTACTGGAAAATGTTAGGTTTTGGGGGGTAGCTTTTCCAGCAGTGTATGTAACACTGAAAATAACAAGAAATACATTAAAGCTTTTGCAGACATTGTTATTACAAGCTGTAAATTGTGTGACATGTTTCTAGAGAAAAAGGACTCTTGAACAGTTAACGATCTTGTTTTCTTTCAGCCAAATGGCAAAAAAAAAAAGAGCATTTTGATATCTAACTCTGCATTATGGTGACAGGCAACCCTTGTGTTTGCAATCAAGGAGCTAAATGTCAGCATACTGCTTTTTATTCAGACATGAATTCAGAGGTCCTGGTGAGAGCTCTTCAGATATTGACCTACATGTCTAGTCTGTTACTGATAATAGATTTTTAAAGACAGAAAGGTAAAGGAGAAATTGAGATTCAGACCTAGCTACAGCAGTTAAAGCAAAACGGCTGATGGAGAAAGGGTCGTGGCTTCAGGAGTTGCTTCACTGCAGATTTATGCCTCCTGCCTATAAATACAGGTAGATCGTTAACAGAAGATTGGCAAAAGCACAGTGCAACTCAGAAAAAAGAAAAAAATCCCAGTGTCCTGAACAAGAAAACAGGTTTTTTTAAAAAATGTTGCATATTTTTTCTTTGCCAATATTGGTACTGAGGAGTTTGAACTTCATTTCCCTTTACTCTCCTTCCTTATCTAAACAAAACCAACCAAACAAACAAAACAAAACAAGAAAAAGAAAAGAAAAAAAAAAGAAAAAAAGGAAAAGGACACAGCTTCTTTTTTAATTTGGAAAAAAAAACCCTCCAGAAAATTTAGAGCAGAGGGCTTATTTTCCCCTCAAAAAAGTTGTATTTACATTAAGATATTAAGCTTTATTTACTTTGGTCTGATAGTTGTCTCCTGGAATCATGCCAAGTATTAGGGATATACCTAAATATTTAAATGGCTGGTGCTTTACTCATTGTCTTTGATTTCTGTTGGACCAACAGAATATAAAAGCACAATTCTTTAGACAAGTGTTGGTTATGACAAAATGTACAGTGAAAGAAAACTTCTTGGGAGAACTCTCAACCTTGTTATTACTTTGTTGATACACCTATTCTTTCATTAAAAAAATCACTTTTACTGGTTTCCTTTTTTCTCCTTCTATAACTGTTTTGTCTTTAAAAAGTTTTCTGGATTGCTGATATTTTAATTTTGATGTGCTCAAGACATTCATTAATAATACTGTACATCTATTCCATGTTCAGATTATATGTCCTATGAAGATGAGAAGTTGGGACTGTCTGTTTAGAGGATGGTACCTCAAGCTCACGATATTGTCAATAAGTTTGTGTGTTTTCAATTTTTAAAATATTGAAGATCTTTTATTGATGGGTTTGACACCTCTACTCAATGAAAGAAAGTCTTGCCAAGAAGAAACCACCACTAACCATGTGGGAAATCCTTGGAGAAAACGTGATGAAGAGTCGTAAAAGGTATTATTTTCTACTCCTTATTAATAAAACCTCTACTGTGGGATATTTATTCCTTAATTCATTACCTTTGTTTAATTTTTAAAGCTTTTTACTTAATTTCTGTTTCAGCTTCAATCAGTACCCAATTTTAAATGGCTTTCTTTTTGCCACAAGATGGCAATGCAATCCTTTAGATAACAACACGGGAGGCCGGCAAACTTCATTTTCTAGAGACAAACTTTCAGAACAAAACAACACTTTGAAGAGACTGTTTCCAGGAAATTTTATAGTTGAAGGAAAAAGGACATGATAGTTGTTTTAAGTGCTGTTATTCATAATTCTGGTCAAATAATTCACCTGATGTCTGAACATGCACCACTGCTGTTTAATTATTGGACAAATAGAAGTAGTTCCATTAAATAGATTTGTACAGCAAAAAGAGGATTTTTTGGTGATACACTTTATATGCATCCCAGATGGTTGCAATATATGGATCTCTTATTATAGTACATTTCTTTTGCCTGTACCTAAATGCAATCTCCTGCTGCCTGGAAGAAAGTTGGATCTCAGAGTATGCCTAACTGCTTTGTGGCATCAAGAAATGAGACCACTTTAAAGCTTGAAATCTGGCACTTCTTTAGCTTCCCCAACCTCCCTCCTGCAATGTAAAAATTACTGCCAGAGCATTGTTGGGTTTTATATTTCTTTTGTCAATGGCCCAGAAGTTCCCATCTAGATACCACCTGGGACCAGCCCTGGAAGAAAAAAAAAAAGAAAAAAAGAAAAAACAATTAAAAAAATCACAGCCCAGGAAATGATTCAGAAGCAGCAAGGTAACCAGATCAGTCCAGGATCACAGTGTACTCTTTCACATGCTTCCTTCATTGACCTGTAGTAAGCTGTATGAATTAAAAATTCTGTGAAGGAGCTTTCCATACTTTTTACATACAGCCAAAGGCACAAAAGATAGTTTGAAAGGTGAACTTAAAAACCTGCTTTCTTTTTAAGGATTTAAAACACAATGCCTGTCATCAGCATACAAATCAGCATATAATAAAGGCAATTGAGGAGACACAATTCTATCTAATTAAGTATAATAAGAAATGTCAAAATGTCTAATTTTGTTGTTGCATTGATTTGTAAAAGCTTCTTTAGGCAGAGTATGGTTGAAGTCTGGGCTTGGCACTCTGAAGCAGCTGAGTGCAATTCTGCTCACTGCCATGATTTTGTGCGACCTTGGTGTCAAGGAGATGAAGACAACCACAGAGAGTGGTTCCTCTCTCAGTGTGTCAGTCCTCATCTCTGAAAGGAGAATTCATCCCAACTTTCTCATCTGGGTATCTCACCTATTTTGAATATAATTACTTTAAATGCTATTGTTTCTGTACTTTTGCAAAATTAACTCAGCTAAATTGCACCTTCTGGCAGTATGACAATACTGCTAACATTGTAATTAAATTAAATATCATTGTAAGAATTAAACTTGGATGTGACTTAGCAATCTTCTGTTAGAGAAGACATTTTCTCATGGATTTATTATCCTAGTTCAGTGTTAGACACTGTCCTTATATTGATGCTTGCTGATATGGGGATTTTTTTCCTCTAAGAAGACTTTAGTTCATCATTTTCTTCTAGCAACAGCACATTTTTCTGGCAGTATAAAATGTTACAAACAGGCCTCTTATTTACCTGAATTACTATCAACAGTCAGGACAGGTGTAAATGAGGTTAAGAGTAGATACACTGACCTGCATGGAGGGCTATAACCTACTACTTGCCCTATAATCAATAAAACAGTTCAGATTTGGGGAATTGCTTTCATACAGTTTATCCTTGTTCATAAAAACAGCACCCTGTTGATGCATAAGAGGCACATTTATTTTGTAGTTTCAACCTTTCTAGGCAAGCAAGCCACAAAGCTTCCTTTAGTGGGTGGAAAGGGCCAGATACCACACTCCCAGCCCCATGATCTTCCTCCATCTCCTTGACAAGAAAAATCATTTAGGTTGGAAAAGGCCTCCAGGATCACTGAGTCCAGCCTTTGACTGATCACCACTTTATCATCTAGACCACGGCACTAAGAGCCACATTCCACAGGATAATGTACAGTTGTCCTGTGCAGCATTTTCTGCTCCTGCTTCCACTCTAGGTGTGTGGATAAACCCTAGCTGCTGCCATGAGGCTGACCCTGGCCAAAGAAGTAGACAGCAGTGGCCTATTAGTTACAAAATTATCACAAATGATCACAATTCTTTCCCAGCCTTCCCCAGTCTATTAGTATGGGCAGGTCAGGGCCATGGGATGGTTCAGCTGCACCTTCCTGGGAGCCCCTGTCACAACAGGAGATGGGCAAGATATGGAGCAGCCAAGCCTCAGGAGACAGTGACCCGGTGCCATCTCAGAATGAAGTGCTTACTCTGGAACAGCTACTGGAGAGCATTCAAGAAGGGATGTGGGTGCTTGTGAGGATTTGAAAGCAAACCAGTGGGAGAAATTACCCCACACAAATGCCTTATAAAAGATTTCAAGATAGAAATAACAGTTTAATAGAAAGATTACAATAAATGCAATAATACAGAAAAACTGGCTTAAATACACAAAGTCAGGCTACAACCTGATCCATGTCGGTCAGAGTTGTGGTCATAGTCCAATTAAGCAGTCGTTGCAGTCCTGTTAAAGTGGTGGTTGTAGTCAAAAGCAGGGGAGTGGTCCTGTGGAAGGTCTGGTCCTCCTGTAGAAGTTTGTGTCTTTCTCAGGATGTCCAGTCGTGGTACTGGTCCTAATCCCCAGATCATATATCCTCAAATCCAGGCAGGAATGTTCAGTATTTCCCCCAGGTCAGGGAGTTTCACAATGGGGTTGAGTCATTGGTGCGAAGAAAAAGAAACATTTCCCTGCCTCAAAAATTGTCTTGTTTTTGTTATCTCACGCAACACCCAGCTGGTAGCCTGAGGGGTGGACTGTGCACTGTAGCAAATTACCCAGCATTAAGAGCTCATCAGGAATAAGGCAGTTGGGTGTAGATGACACAGTTTGGTTACTCCCATAAGGGCACTCTTTCTCCTGTAACCACGACAGTGCTGGACATGCTGGGTTAGTTTGGTTGTTTGGTCGGTTGATTGCAGGCTGACCACCTTCGTCTTAAGGACGTTACTAAGCTGGGAATGGGTTGTAAATAGAAACTAGAAGTTCTTAGGTCTATGAGTAATAAGTAATGATGTCCCTTTTTTCTTAACATTTCCTTGTCCCCCTTTTTTGCACTGTAGGAGGAAGAGCATGAAGGCATGAGACCTAATTAGAAAGAGCTGAGTTAGTGTCGAGTACACCTACACTTGTAAATGGAGCATGAAATAAAACCATGTATTGCAGCAAAAGAAAATTAATATTGGCCATGAAACTTTCTGTTTTATAAATTGGAATAAGTATATCTGGTGCAGTATATTACTTTCAATAGATTACTTTGCTTCAGTAATCTTAGAAAAACAACTTTTCAGTATACCTGCGCCCTGTAGCACAAAACCTGTCTGATTATAAAATACAATTTTAACCAATTTTTTTGACCAAGTTAAAGTCCGTTCTGTTTGAAATTTTCTATCCCAAGATTACAGCCTCCCAGAAAAATTATTTTAACAGTTTTGGCTAGAGCAGCCTAGCCACTCACTGAGAAGGAGATTGTTACAAACTCCACCAGTTTGTCCACCAGGAAGAAGACCAGAGACTAGGGAGTAAGCAGGGACATGATGAAAAGTTTGGATGATTCTAACATGAATATTGAGATTGGGTATTTCTTCTCAGGAAGAGACAGACCGGAGAGAGATCGAAGAGAAGAATACATTCTTCTATAAATAAAACTAGCACTCAAATAAGAAACTTGAGATATGGAAATACAGATTTTCTGTAAAAGAAAGCACAATTGAACTGAATAGAGAGGAAAAAGACTGACAAAGTTGAGACAAAATTAGAGCTCCAGAAGTAGCAAAAGCACTTGCACTTGTTAGTCAAGAGCTGGAGAAGAAATAACTGCAGGATAAGGACAGGTCAGCAATATGTAAGAAGCAAGTTTGGAGGAAATGGTCAAGGAAGATCACTCAGCCCTTCTGTACTGGAAAGAGAATACCAAGACTGACAGCAAAGAACTTTAGTATGTCACCCAAAATTTGTTACCAATTTTATAATGTACAAAACTTCATTGCACAATGTTTGTTTCCCTCTTGTGCTTTACTTTAAACAAAAACATATATATCAGACTCCAAAGTAAAGGGTTTTTTTTATTAGGGAAGGAATTATTAATCAGGGAAAGACAAATAGATCCATGTAGATGAGGTCTAATTTCCTACACACTCTGAACCCTCTCAGACAATAAATTTTCACTTCCATCTTGATTTTTATTAAAACATCCTGTATATGCAAAATAATCTTCACGAAAGTCCCAGGAGATGGGACATGGGGTAATCAGGATAGTATTCCTCAGATGGAGACTTTAAGCCTGAAAATGTAAAGAAAAAAATATCCACTGGTTCTAAAAAGTTTAGGAACTGGTTTTCTGAGCAAAAGCTGTTCTCATAGCACTCTGACAAGCAGCTTTCACTCCAGAATCTGCCTTATGTTTTGGCTGGGCCATAAAGAAGTTCTCCAAAACCCCTAATTTTTATCTAGCTTAGTTCATTAAATGCATCCTGGCCTATCAGAACTAGAAACTTTATTCTTTAGTGATCTCACTCATCATCATACTTTACAGAAGAGAAAAATATTGGACCCATGCTCCAAGAGTCTGGCCCAAAGGCATGAGGTTGTTCATGTTTCCTCCCTCATATTTGTAACTCCATGTTTCCTCACTTTCTGCAGGTAAACTTTCTCTGACTTTTCTGCTCCTGAAGTATTAGTTGATACAAATCACTGCAAGATGGTGTTTCCTGTTTTCTCAGTCTTGTTTCCCCTTTCTGACATTTCCTTCTGCAGGATTCGTCAGATGCACAGAGTAGTGCAGGATGCATATGAACTGCCCGTGGATGTTTGGCTGGACCTCTCACCTCCTCAAACTAAGCCAAAGTTCCTTGCTCACTTGAATAAACATCCAAGCATTCCAAACATATCTCTCCTCAGATTGCTCTGTCATTTTTTTCCAGACATTTTTCCTGTGTATCTATGTTGTATGCAGAGGATCAAGTCTAAGTAGGTGCAAAGAGCTGTCATATTCAGAGGTGTACTGAGATTTGAAAATACCTATTTACTGTGCATAAAAACACCCACAGAGAAGAGCATTAGATTTAAATTATGTGCATTTTGTTCCACTAATGACTTCCCTTTTGCTTCTACTAAATGCTTACTAAGAAATAGTGGTAAGTTCACCAGAACCCAGACCATCCCCATGCACCTATGATCAACTTTACTGTTTACTGGGCTTTTTTCTTCCCCTCCACTGGCCAGCTCAGTCTGAAGCCTCCTGTCAAAAAACATCCTCTTTCATCAAGGCTCAGTGCCCGCCAAGCCAAGAGACATCTGTAAAGCTCTTGTTCCATTTAGGTTTTTTGTCAATATCTACTGTCTAACTCTCTATCAACCCATAGTTTCTAATTACTAAGCTGACGTTAAACAAGGTTGTTGTGTCTAGAGGCTAAACCTTCACATTTAGTGACTTTTAACACACTTCATTTAGTGACTTCTTATTGCTTCTTTTGCCTGTGAGCATGGATAGAGCTTCCACATTAGCTGATGAACTTTTTTGCTGGAACTTCTGGTGCTATGATATAAACATGAAGAGAGTTAGTAAAGGTTTCTAAGATTGTTATATTGCTTTATTGTGCATCCAGTCATAAAACTGCTTCAGCAATTAATGGCTGCATTGACATAACTCCTAGGTATTTTGCAGGAAATGGACAATTCTTAGTTCAATTTTTCCTTGTATTGTTTCTGATTAGGACCAGGAAGGTCATTAATTCAGCGTAGCCAATTAAATTCTGAGGAATTGCATTTTTCCTTTCTGAACAAGAGTAATTATGCTGCTGCTGCACTGGCTGTAGCCTCTCATGGTAATAAAAGCCTGGAAAACAATGCCACAAAATCCTTGTTGATTATACTTTTTTTTTTTTTTTTTTTTTTTTGGAGGGAATTGTAAAGAAGGTGTATTGACAATATTCACCCGCATAATGGAGAAACACATACTGATTTCTGCTTTGCTTAGCTGAAGCCAGTTTTTATAAAAACCAACCCCAAATCTATGAGTGCTGCCTTTACATCAGGGCAACTGAACAAAACTAGATTCATGGTTAATCATTGGAATGATTTAAGCCAAAAGCTGATCACTTCACTTTTCCTTTTCTGTACCACTTCACAGCTTCTTTTCTTCAACCACTCTCTTCCTTCATCTCCATTTGGGATATATCGGGAAAGACATTAAAAAACTCATAAACCACAAAATGACTGAAATGAGCATAAGTATAGAAAGAAAAGGCAGCTGCAAGAGGAAAAAACAGTCAAAGTAAATACACCATGAAGAAAAAAATTCAAAGAGAATATTAGAAATAATGACATGAATTCAGCGGACATGTGATTTGTCATTTGGGACACTTCATCATTGCAGCTGAAAGCCCTTCATAGAATGAATTGTAAGTGTTTGGGTACAGTGTTTGTTGCCATTTCTAAAGGAAAGTAGATCTGAAAATAAGTTTAGTTAGTTCACAGCTGATATTTTCACTAGACTAAAAATAGCTGGTGAGGGGGAAGGGATCATGGAGAGTGGCAAAAAGCAGGGGCTAGTGGGTGTAAGCCTGAAGGACTGCTGGAGAAGTTGCTCTCTCTGCTGCAGCAACCTCCTTCCAAGGTGAACATATGCTGTGCAGCCTCAAAAAAAGCAAACAGTTTGTGGGAGGTTGTTTATAAATCACATTAAAAGAAGCTTTAGCAAACCCCCTCCCTATTAGCAGCAGAGTGCACAACCTCCCTTTTGGTCTGTGGCCCAAAAGACTCCTCAGTGAATCACCACCTGGGACTAAAAGAAACTGCAGGCTCTTGGTTGAGGCTTCAGCAGGCTGGGTTGCAGGAAAGTGAGGTGTGCAAGTGAGCTTTCTTTAAAATGTGGTGTGAATCTTGAGTGTACTCAGCATTCAATTTTCTCACCTCCTCTGCTGTCATTTCATCTTGACATGCCCTTTGCCAGCTACTATTTCTTATTTTTTTCTTAGAGGACTTTGGAAATATTGAGCATTTGGAAATTCATCAGTGTCTAGTAAGAGAAATCTAGTTTTGTTTTATCTTCTCTTGAGCTTTAGGGACTTTAATAATTTAGTTTGCCTGGAAAACTTGGGAAATTTTATGGTAAGAAAGACCAAAAAAATTGGTTTCACCAAGGTAATTGGGCTGTAGAAGTGACTGTCCAGATCATGGGGCAAAACTGAACAGATTAAGTTCTCCTACAGTACATTTTTGTACTATCACCTTTTAGTTGAACTCCAGGGAGAGACTTCCTTTATAAAGAGAAATTAGGTCTTTTGTGCTATTAACATCTCACCCTGAAGCCAACATCTAAAGTGGGTCAGATGACTCAAAACCTAGAAGTGCCTCCTCCAGATGAAGGGAATTTATTGTGATAAGCTCAGATGGAAGCACTTGTATTGCAAATGTCTCAGGTTAGGTGAAATGAATAGACCTATCTACCTTTCTTCCTGGGTTGTCTTGTAGAAGATGGAGAAGTTTTCTCTAGAATTCAATCCTTAATTTCTTTCTAATTTTTGTAGATCTCCTGGGTCATATTCTCTAGACTGTCTGTTTGAGATCAATGGTTATGAATAAGATCTCAATTCCCTAGAGTGTTCAAACCTCAGTGATAAAAAATTATTTTCTGTAATGATCATCATACAGTGTATCTTGAACAATGTTTCATTGCATTCTAAATGTTGATCAATGTTAAAAAGATTTACTTTATCAGCTCTTCTGTGACAAGAGAAACATTGGAAAAAAACCCCAGCGAATGTTTTCCTCCACAGAAAGATAAAGCTGCAACCCAAATAAAGGCAATCAGAAAGCTTGTGCTATATCACAAGGTCTTATGCCCAGGGATAGGAGACTTAAGTGCTGTCACAGGTCATGCTGATGGTGAAGCAGGGTGGTTACAGCCCCTCTGAACTTTCCCTTCTTTCCATCTAGTAAATCCATATCTGCTTTACGCTCATCAATGGAAAGCCAATGCAAATGAGAGCTGGTATGAAAACACAGTGTGCTGTTCATCAGTTGCAGTGGGGGAAATACTCCTTTTGGGGAAGGATAATGTCTGTCACTCACTTGCCTTTATATGTAACCTATTCACCCCAAACTCATACAAATGAAGTGTCAGTCTACCTGTGTCTTCTTCCAAAGTGTCCCACTGTGGCACTCTGCTACCTGACACCCCACTGATTATAATCTGATATTAAATATTATAATCTTCCACAAAAATTACTCACTTTCCCCCAGTTTTTAACTAGTTCTGTGTCATGTTCCAAGGCCCACACTTATATTCTCTTTTCTCATAAGCAGGATTTGTATAGCACAGAAGTCTAAGCAGATAGAAAGCTGACACAAACAATGGATAATTGCAAAGACACTTAGCTGTCAGACAGGAGATCGAAAATGCAAAACTCTGGACATTCAGCTGGTAACATGATGTGGTTTTCTTAATATTTTTAGAAACATGTGCAGCATGTGGAATATATACCAGAAAATGAAATACAGCTCTGTACTGAAGACAATAGAAGGCATGTAGAAAGTTAATGAAATTATTTATTTATTTATTTATTCTCTCTCTCATCTGCATAGGAAAATAAAGCTTTTTTTTCTGCTCTCCTAAAAGATTGATGAAAACAATGCATGACATGCACATCAGGAAAATGCACCCTGACATTTTTGCACAGAATACGCATTGCATGTTGAGAGATTTTTGCTATAAAACTGACAGTTTTGGTGCAAGCTGTTCCTGCCATAACTACGGGGAATGGAGTGCAAAAGGGAAAAGTATGATTTACACTCTACACATTTGATATGAACCTGACAGGCTACAAGGAGGCTCATGTAAAGGTACCAGAAGGTATCTAAAACTAGTTCCCATGCCTTTTATAGAGCAGCATCCCTAAATATTGTACATGTAGTGTAGTGAACTGATTACAGGAAAATCATGTGTCTCTTCACAGATTTTCACATTTATTATAAAAGTACTGGGGTGGACAAGTGAATTCAAGTCTTTTTGAAATGTCATTTCTTCCCTCAAATACTCATAGCACAAAAGAAAATTTCCTTTAACAAATTTACATGAGAGAAGACTGCTTATTTATGAAAAGATTAACAAAGGTGGCCATGCCATGTCTGCATAGTTCTGAAGACCTTTTACAAGAAATAAAAATGGTGGCAGAACTTGTAGCAAATTAAACATTTGGCTGCACAGAATGTATATCTATCAATTTTAATGAGACTATATAAAAAATATTTCTTGTTGAATAAAGGTTATAATCTAAGCTATAACATATTCAAATTCAATACAAAATGTCATTTTACTAATAAATTCCTTATGCTTTGAAATTTCAAAGAAGTGAAAAGATCTTTAAAAAGCAACTATTAAATATGCAAATACAACCCCTGTAGCCTTTTTTTTTAAGAGATATGTACCTTTTAGAAAACTATCTATCTTCAGAGAAATCTTAATTTTCTTTCTCATTTTTCTTCTCCGCCTCTTCCATTTTTAATGATGGATTTCTGTACAGTAGGCTGAGCACCACACAACTTCAGTCTTCCCTATTAAATTTATCTAGGGAGAGCATTAGATTTCTAATCTTGGACAGTCTCACTTCCATTCCTTCATTGCTTGAGGGCTCACCTGCTGTCACCTCAAGCCAAATTCTTCTCATTTATTCATATGAACCACCAACTTTCATGAGACTGCCAAAATAAAGAAGAGCAGCAGGATATGGCCCCATATTTATTTCAATAACAGATTTCTTCAGTGTAACTGCTATACCAAATGACAGTAGGCTTCTGCTCCTCACATCCACTAGCTTCTAGGAGAAAAACTTGATTTTTGTTTTCTTACAGCATGAACTATTTAGTAAAGTTGTAGGGAATATGTAAGTTAGGCATGTCTTCCAAACCCAGCTCAATATTTGTTTTCCTTGGTATTATGGCCCACTGCTATTCTGCTAAGTGCCTCATGGGGCTCTCTTTTCCTCTTTTTGACTTATACTTGCCTGTTCTAGTTTGACTCCTATCTAGAGGTCTGGCAGTGGCCCATGTTCAGAAAGACACCTGATTGACAGAGCTACTCTGTTGAAGTACTGGCAAATCAAGACTGAAATTCTTAAGCTCATTCAGAAGGTGAGCAAATATGCCCAAAACCAAGCAAAATAAGAATAATAAGAGGAAGACAAAGAAGAAAAGGAAGAAGAATCCTTCACATTCAGAGAACCTGATGCACATCAGTTGGAGTTGGAGACCCACAAAAGACCTGGAGCTCCTTTGGCACTCATCCCACCAGGTACTAAAACCATAAAGTGATTTAAATAGCCCTGTGGAATCCTCAAGACCTCACCTCTTACAGTCTTTTTATTGAGCCCCAAACTGTATGCCTACTCTACTAATCTAGACGTTCTTCTGCACCTTGGTGGCACAGCAGGACAAGTCAAGATGTGATTGGGACCAGCAGCATTGGCAGTTGTGATGTGCTTGACATTAAATCCGACCACCTTTTCCTTCAAAACCCTAAGTCTGAATAGTAAAGGCAGTTACTGCCCAGGGCATGAGAGAAGGCTAATACAGGTCAGAGAAGTATTCTGGATCAAGCAACAGCAGAGAGCCTTGGCAACCCACCTGGTTGTTTTGTTTAACTGCAGAGGAGTAGTTCTCTGATTTGCTTAAGGAGCCTATACAGGGTCTGTCTCCTTCTCCTTGCTGGACCCACAGGATATAATCAGTCTTCCAATGCTTTCTCTTCCTTCCCTTTGGGTTTTACTGGAGCTGCTGTGCTAAGTGTCCCAGTACTTCTGCTGCCTCCCTGCACCTCCAGCACAATCAACAGCAACTGGACTGGGCTGCAAGGCAGTGACACAGCAGGGGAGGGAGAAGAGGGGGATTCAGCACAGCTGGTCCAGAGTGGGGAGAGACTTACACTGAGCAAAATGCAGCCCTGACCTTTGACTTTTCCTAATGCATCTGGTCAGCACACAGTGCTGCATCTTGTTAAAATGCAGAAGCAAGGCCAGAAAAGCTGCTGTTGCTGCCTATCTTTGCTCCACTTTGGTGTCAGGTTGTCTCACTGCTTAGGTGAGGCCCTCTACTAAGGAAGCTGTTGCTAGCTTTGTAAAACCAACAGCAGTGAGAATGCAAATCCTCTCCCAGTCTATACCTCTCCCACAGGAAGTGATACAATTTGAGGGCAGCTAAAACTTTAGATTTGCTCTCTGCTTCTGCAGAGCTGGAAGACTGACTACTGCAGGTCAAAACCAGAGGAGACAAGACCAGTACAAGACAGAAATGTGTTAAGCAATGTAAAAGAAGACAAATTTCTTTCCTACAACCAGATTGCAATAATGATTCTGAAGAAATCAAGACTGTAGTAAGAGCTTCAAAAATTATATTTTAAATTATATTGAAGTACAGAATAATTATGAGTTGGAGAGCTAGAATTACATTCTTCACTTTTCTGAGCTTCATCTTGGCTACCTGCTCCAACAGAACTAGAGATTCTCCATGTCACCTACCTCTCCTACAGCATGTCACCCAGAGAGCAAAGTTACCATTTCTCATAGGCTGGTATCCAAAAGCATCTACAGCAAGCTACTGAGCTTTTGCTGAGCAATTATGAATGCAAGTCAGGAGGAAGTAGGAAGAAATAGGAGGGGAGGGGAGAGAAAGAAGTAATACTTATTGTCATGGAAACATTTCTCCGCTGTATTGTTGCCCAGCAGTGACAGATGTGGCTTACCAAATAGCAGCAGAATTCATCAGCAATGGCACATGTGACCCAGTGTCATGGTTCAATCTCAGACAACAACTAAGTACCATGCAGCTGCTCCCCAGCTTGGTGCAATGGGGAGGAGAATAGGAAAAAGTTAAATATTGTGGTTTGAGATAAAAACAGTTTTATAACTGAAATAAAGTAAATTAATAAAATAAATGCTATAATAATATCAGAAACAAAAAGGGCCAGCAGGTACAAGAGAGAGAGAGAGAGAGAGAGAGAGAGAGAGAGAGAGTGAGAGAGAGAATAAAAGCCAAGAAAAACAAATGGTGTGCAATATAAGTGTTCACCACTCAGTGACCAGTGCCCATCCCATCCCAAGCAGCGATTGGCAGCTACCAGCCAGCTCCCCCTCAGTTTACAGACTATGGTATGGAATACCCCTTTGGCCAGTTTAGGTTCTGACCATGTTCCCTCATGGCTTCTTGTGCAGGTCCTCATTGGCAGAACACGGAAAACAGAAAAGTCTTTGACTTAGACTAAACACTACTTAGGAAAAGTCAAAACATCAATGTGTCATCCACATTTTTCTCTTACTAAATCCAAAACACAGCATTGTACCAGCTACTCAGGAGAAAATTAACTCAATCCCAGCCAAAACCAGAGCAAGTGTCCAGATATTATCCCATAATATTTTTGTCATGCCAGGTCCCAGGCTTTCCAATATGTTGGAGCTAACCATCATACCTCCTTTGATATATATATATATAGTTTGTTGAGTTCATTTAGTTTGAGACTTTGGGCTCTAGCTGGGTATCTGCAGTTTTGCTACTATTGCATAGCTTGTATATTGCAATCAATAAACTACTTGATCCCAGTACTCCAAAACACTTGCAGTAACTTGGATAATTCACTGCTGATGAAGACAAATGTAGGATATCTGCAGACACCAAAATTTGCTGTGGGGCTGTTCTACATTCTAATGGTTGATTCTAAGTAATGTATTTTCTGACCTTGAGCTTTGCATTTATTTTTGAAGAAGCTTGAGAATCAGTTTCAAATTATTGGAGGCATAGTTGTAATCTCCATTTTCTTCCAAGCACATTGCTTTCAATTCTCATCTATCCTTTCAGACACTTCCTCTATTAAATGGTCACAGAAGATGAATAACAGTAGTGTGAATTCTTCAAAATGGCATTACATGTTATTCTGCTACTTATTAATGTTCTGTGTTCTTTTATTTACGATAACCTTGTGAACATTAAGGTAAGAGGGCGTCCACATGGACTTTACATCCAGCTGAAAAATGACACAAGTGTATTACATCCAGGGATGGAAAAAACAATAAAAAGTAGGAGAAAATAAGAGATAGTACATTTTTGGTGAGAAATTAGAGGAAGACTCTTATTACTATGTTTTTGGATAAGCTCTTTCTTAGTTGTCCAGGTTTAAAATCTAGTTGTGTAATTAATGAAATTATCAGAAGTTTATGCACTTTGTAACACTTGTATGCAAATGTATCTTCTCCAGTTGATTTTGTTCAGTCACTTAATACACACAAAAATGAACACTGCAAAATTTGTATTGCTTTTACTGGCTCCAAGTGCAGTGTATCCAAGTGCAGAGCTTTGAGACCAAGGGAAGAGAGGTTTTGCTTCTATGTATTTTTTTCACATATTGGAATGTTCCAGCATTTTCACCATTAGGATGACATGATCCATGTTGCTTCTTTGAAGTATCTTAACAGTATGGTAAACTTTCCCTAGATAAGGAGTGTACAGTAGTTAATTAAACCATTTTCTACATCACTACACCTGTACTGAAATATTTCAAAGTCTATTACATGTGAAACTATGTTCTGTAGCACTTTTCCTGACTTCTTTAAAAGACCTTCAGGTAATGAAATCTGTTTCACATCATGCATCTTGGTGCTAATGATAGAGGATAATTTGTAATTTTAATACAAGGACTGTGATCCTTCAGGTCACTTCTGTGCACAGGTTCACCTCTCCTGTTCCGCAGTGCACACAGGCAGTGAGCTGGCTTCAGTTGTCTCTCCCTCCCTTAATCATGGTATTGCCCCCAGCTTCAATTCTCTAAAACCATGGCTCAGACTCCAAATCTCATGACATTACTTATGCTGGCCTTTAAGAAAAAATAATTTCAGGTACCTCCTAATTTCATTTCTTGCTCCAGAGTTTTCACCTGCATCTGAGTCATATTTTCAAGCTTTTATCTACAAATATAAGTGACAAACACTTTGTTTCTTTTAAAAAATCTTTTAAAAACTGCAAACATCCCAAGAGTCAAGGTAAAATATGAGTGCTGCTGAGATAGCCATCAAAACTTCTCTGGTTTTAAGTGGGTTTGGTTTTTTTAAAATGGGAAAGCTGTGTAATCATGAAGGGCAAGAAAAGGTTCTACTAAGTCATGCAGGGCTTTATGGTGGGAATAAGGTACAGGAACAGAAGCTTTGTGATGAACAGAAGGCACAGAGAAGAAAATATGTTTCTGTCAGAGCCATCTGTTGTGGATCTCCCCAGGCTCAGCTGTAGATATGGGTGGAGATCTCTGTAAGATGATGGAAGAATTATCTGTTGCTAGGAGTTTTTAACTTCTACATATAGTCTGGGAAGTTTTTCTCCCAGAAATTGTAAAGTCCTGATATTTTTGGATGAGAAACCTGCATGTTCTGCTATAAGGTCACTATACAAACCAGAGGTGATCCTGCTTTAAACTCAGAATCTTACAGAGTTACAAAAGAACTGGCTGTCAAAAATCATCTTTGATCAGGTGATTGTAAATCAGTCGAAACAGGTCAGCAACGGAGGTTTTGGATTCAGGATGACAATTTTATGTGTGTTCAAAATAAGGCTCAGTGGAATTAAGAGCTCAAAAATTTTCAGGTGAAGGCTTGGAGTTAATTTGACTCAGTGTATTATTTAAGAGTTTTCTAGTATATTGCAAGCACAAGGGGAAAATTGTAGGAAAGGAAAGTTGACCTGCCTGGCAAAAATAAGCACCCTCCAAAAGCATTTAAGGGAAAAAACACCTGCCTCTAATGGAAAAGGAACTGAAAGTTGGGACAGCTAGGTCTCAAAGGTAGAAAATACAGAGATAAACCAAAAGCATTCAAAAGCCTTGCTGATCTGCACCTCATGAAGAAAACAAAAGGGAAAAAAATAGCAGGAGATACTATATATCATTAAATAAAAAGAAAACAAGAAAAGCTGATGACTGAC
Organism: Regulus satrapa; assembly: GCA_013396955.1. NCBI lineage: Eukaryota > Metazoa > Chordata > Aves > Passeriformes > Regulidae > Regulus > Regulus satrapa. The sequence goes on along the minus strand of VWZN01017957.1, from coordinate 494,154 downwards.
AGATAGAAATGAAGGGTTAATCCCACCTATGGCCAAATAGCAAATGAATCCCATTCCCAGGATCTGGAATAGAGATAGCACTGGGATGTGAAGGAGGATGGCAGGGTGATGGAAGTCATCCCTTCCCGAGGCAAAGCAAACAGAGGGTGCGATCACGCAGTATGCTGCCATCAGGTGAGAAGCAGCTCTGCTGCTGCTGTGGCTTGGCCAGGTGGAAGGCAGATGTGAAGTGGGCTCTGACAGGCTGCAGAAAATTAAACCTTGGTCTCATGCAGCCCCTCCACCCAGCGCTGCCTGGAAGCTTGAGAGGCTCCGTCCAATTTTGAGCCATCCTTAGTGAAAACCTGAAGTAAGGCTGGCTTCGCCACCTTCATGGAAATGTGGGAAACTCAGTTCCAGCCCAGGCAAGCAGCAAGTGACACCTCCCCACCCCCAAACTCCAAGTTAGGCAGATGGCCTTGAGCAAACAGAAATTTTATAGTAGGATTTGAACATATTGAAAAGGGAAACCTGAGCAATCTGCCATGGGCAGGGCAAACATTTTAAGTAATTTTCTGGCACTAATCCTGACTCCATCTTCTCCACTGCTGTGCTGGATGAGGTGAGAAGCATTCGCTGACTGCCAGGTTGATAATTATATCGGGGCAGAGAGAGGCTTGGAGAGTTGATGCTGCCCTGATCTATGCAAACTAAGGCAGCTGCATTTAAAAAACCGAAACATCCCAACAAGTCCTAAGCTATCAGAGCCCTGCACATATATTTGAAAGGCTACCCAACTGACTTCCACATCTGGCTGAGGAGCTGATGGGTGTGGGACCTGGTCCATTTGAGCTTCTCCTGCTCACTTTTTGGTGGATGAGCATACCTGCTGTTGTTGCTCAGCAGTCCTGTCCTTTGCTCTCTCTCTGTTCTCTAAGGCCTCAGGCTGCAGTTTCATCCTGCTTTCAGCATGGCCTGGCCTTCAGCCCTGACTTTCCCAAGCATCTTCCCCGCTATGCCCAGCATTCTTTCATTTCAGAAAAGCTGCAAGGATCTGTACAGAGTCCTTGCCAGTACAGGGAGCTATTCCTTAACACTCTTTTTTTTCAGTAGGAGTCTCTCAGATTCTTTGAAAGAAATGCTCCAAATAATATTGAACCCCCGTGTTCGTTAAACTTATCAAAGATTTAGTGAAAAAGAAAAAAAAAAAGAAAAAAAAAAAACAAACCAAAAACCAAAAGCCAAAAACCCCCAAATCCAAAAAAAACCCAACATGAAAATAGGATGGCCTAAACATTACTTCTATCTATCCTCACACTTCACCTGATCAGTAGCTTCTTTTCTCCCCAGGAGGTGGTGGCAGAGTTCTTGTCCTCTGCTGGTGCCATCCCTAGAGAGAAACATGCTGCTTCATGGCAAGAGCAAAAGAAAAAAGAAAGGAGTGTTTGAGGAAGATAATCACAAATCCTATTTGAACACCAGAGAAGATCTTAGGGAAGAAATATGGAAGATCAAGGCAAATAAAAAGTGGAGCAAATCTCTCCAGTCTTAAGGAAAGCACTGAGACTGGGTATGCTTCACAGGAACTAATATTTGAGTAAGAAGTCACAGGGGATTAATTTTGTCCTCGTAGAAGGGAGGAAGCTGCTAGACAATAGGAGTGTAGAGCAATAGTTATGTTACATGTGAGGGCAGCCTTGGGCCCAGTCTGGCTCATTGTTTTCCTTGATGACCTTGGTGTAAGAACTAGACATGCGCTTACAAAATCTGTCGATGACACAAAGCTGGTATGTGCAGCTAATAGAGTCCAGAGGAAGACTTGATTATTATGCAGGAAAAATTAGATGACCTTGTGGAACAGCAGAACAGAAACAGCATGAAATTTAATAATCCAAAGTGCAAAATCATGCCCTTGAAGACTAATCACCAGAACTACTGCTGTAGGAAGAGGTTTCTGAACTAGAGGAAGGAGACATGAACAAGCTGATTGACCATATGATGACCATAAGATCCTCCATGTTATATGGCAATGGAATCAGCTAAAGATGATACTCCAGCATGTACATAGTGAGAATATGCAGCAGAGTTGTGAAGGAATTAGTATCCAGGTAAAAGTTACTGAGCTTAGATCATATGCATTTCTACTCATCTGTGTTCAAAAGATACTTTAAACTGTAACAAATGCAGGGAAATGCAGGTATGTACAAGCAGGAGAGGTCAGATGGGGTAGCAGAGATTATAATTTCTGTATTATGTGCCCTTTATTCTCTCCCTCTCCCCAGGCTTTCATAAAAGGTTTGCTGCTCTGGGTTAATGTTTTCCCTATTGAATTATTCCCATTCCCTAAGGAATATTTCAGTCAACAGGCAGAGAAGTGAATTTCCCTTTCCACTGATGCATAACATCATGATGGGGTTAAGAAAATATTTACCCGTATTTCATTTGTGAAAGCATGGGGAGAGTATGATATTAAGGCAAGAATGTTGAGTCTTCTCATAGTCCTTGGAGATCAGTCTGTGCCTGTCAGCTGTATCCTCTTTCTGCTCAGGACTGAACAGGTTTGAGCTGGACAGATGGACATGCCAGCAGAACCCATGTTGTGGGGCTACCCAAGTACTGGTCCTTCCACATGCTGCTCTCTCTCCCAGCCCTAGTGCTGGACTTTGTGGTGTGACTCCATATTTACATTAGTGCGAGGAAAAGAGGACCAAACCCAGCAAAAGGTTTTCAGTGCACCTCTGGAATTTTCCTCCTCTTTCTTCTGCTTTTCATGTTTTCTGGAGTCACTTGGGGTCAGAAAATGGGAAGGAAATTCTCCTGTAGATTGGCCAAGAGGAGCTTCCAGCAAAGCCCTTTCCAACAGCAGCATAATCTGTGAAAAAATAGCTAGCCATATGGAAAGGCTGTTCATTTTTTTCCCTCTGTGCAGTTTGGCTTGCCCCACGTTAGCAGAGGCTATCTTTAGCACGTTGTCGGTGTTTTTTATGAAGAGATATAAAAACTCCCACAGCAGGAGTCCTTTGGCTCTGAGACTGGGTGATGGAAGGAGGCTATGACAGACTGCTTAGCTGGCCCCACTGTTCAGAACCATCTGCTTGCCAAGGTTTCTCAGCTATGAGGAGAGAGGCAGACACTGCCCCTCTCAGCGGTGGGATGTCACTCTGAGTATGGAGTATACCACTCAGAGAGTTGGAAAGGTTCAGATAAAATGAAATCCTAACTATTTAAATAGACAAACAGGAAATGTTTTGTATTATTTTCTATTGTAAAATAGTCCCTGTAACTGTGAATAAGAAAGAAAATATAGTAATTCTCTCTTACATGCAATTACATGTAAGATAGTAATAGTAATTCTCTCTTACAAGCAAGGGTCTCCCATAATTTGTTCAGAACCTATTAATGAGTATAAGCAGTTTAAGCAGTTTGTTTAATGGTCATATCTCTGCAGTTGCTTATGCTGAACATAATTTTCTTTCCTGTTGCTAGCTTTGCAACAAGTCACAAGAATTATTTACAGACACCTTAGTTTTATCTAATTTAACAGCTTTGTGTTATCAGCAGTTTTGCCATCTCATTGTATTCCCACTCTCCCTGGTCATTAATAAATAGATGGGGCCGGAGAAAGAATAGAATTAATCCCAGCAGTGATCCTCTGGCACCGTTTCTGTGGCATCACACTCTTACCACCTTTTCCTCACAGCTCGGTGTCATTTATCCCCATCCTTTTCTCTCTCCTTTAACCCATAAAAACCTTATCTCCTACCCCAGGGCTACTGAGTTTCCTTAAAAGCCTTGTGGTGAACGATTCCATCAAATGTCTCTGTAAATGCATATCTTGTGATTCTCTTTTAGTCAATATTTTTCTACCACTTTGTAACATTTGAACAGGTTAGAAAAGCACAGCTTACCCTCACTGATAAATATATCAATTTATCTTTGCTGAGCAGTGCTGAGTTGCAATTTATTAATCCTGATTTTTTCTCTCTCCTACATATCACCTGTAGATGTTTTATAAGTATTTTAAATTATTTTCTCAACTCTTTTGCCCATTAATGAATTAAGATTTTTTAGATTTCTGTTTTGAGGGTCATTCTTTAGAGCTATTTTAAAGATTGCTCCAGTATTGGCCATTCTCCAGTTACCCAGAAGAGCGGCTGTATTAATGATTAATTACATATCTTTAATGATAAATTATGGCAGACTGAAAATGTGCTTCATTCTTAGGATTTCCTCAGAGTCTACAACAAATTCCATTTGGTACTATGAGTTATTGGAACATATATTTCTGACATCATTACACCAATGATAATTTTAATATCTTTTACCCAACAGGGCTTTCACACCATCACATGCAACTTCAGAGTAAAGATTCACTCAGCCCTTTTTTTCTGACACCCAAATGAATCATTGCAATCTTTCCTTACCCGTGATTTAATTTTTTTACACTTAGCAGTCCAATAAACCTACACAGCTTTCCATATGTGATTTACTTGCATTGTTTCTTTGTCACCATGCCTTTGACTGGTTTTGTGTACTTTCTGAGGTTCAACTTGCTGTGTGAGTTGTACCTTTCCTGTAAAATCTTCCACTTTATTTGCTATGTTTTAACTGAGTATCCTTTCCTGAAAGATGCTCTGGGGATAAAAATTACTCCTGGAATTTTACCATTTAATTATCCTATGCCATCCCTCATTTCTTTGTTCTGAACTGTGGAGATCTGCTAAAGCAGAGGTTATAAATAGCTTCTACTCTAAAGTTATGAATAACATTTTAAAAAAGTAATTATTTCTCTGGGAGAAAAAGACCTGGTTTAAATGTTGATGTTTTATCTTAAAATTCTGATATTTTGCTCAAGTTATTGATATTGAATATGAGTCTATTCACCCAAACTTGTAATTCTATCAGTTTCAAGGTAAATATTCATGTAAATCAATCACAACTATTCTCATTGTAATTACTGTACTTGAGACCATACTCTTTGAAACAAATACAGTAGTTAATAAACTCCATTACGTGCAGTATTTCTTCATGCTTAATCATTTTGATTCATGGTATGTGCTGTGCTTACAGCACTGGATTTGTTTTTTTCAGATCTAGAATTTGTGTGCTAAGAGCCAGTTTCTTGTATACATGTTGAATTCTGTTCAGTGGTTTAGATAGCACATTTCATTCTTGCATTTATCTTCCTCTAAACAAACTAATCATTGAATATCTTTTGATATTCCCTTCTAATAAAAGTTTCTTATTCACAGTTGCCTAATTTCTTCCCAACTTAGCACTGGTTTCTCAATCATCAGTACTGTCCCCTTCTGTATCTCCGTACCTTTTTGCGATTTACACACCTGTGATGAATCCTCCTCCCCTCATCTAAGATGTTATTTTACATGTCTAATTTATTTCTCAAGATTACACTGTTATTAGAACCCAAACCCAAGAAGGCAAGGAATTTCCAGCTTCTAAAGTTGTTTTTCCATCAGTGTTTATGTACCAAAGAGATTGACCACCATCTGTCCTGTTTAACAGTCTGCCTCCTGTACCCAAGCCTGCTAAACCACACGATCTCTAGACTCATATGTGCTTGAATAAGTGATGAGTAAAACTACAAGTGACGTTCATGTGAAATGCTAGTGCTCAGGCTTTTGAAAAACAGACCACTTAGATTAGGTCTAATCAAGCGTTTTATGGAGAAATAATTTTCTGCTAGAAATAACTCAAGAGTTAGGTGCTCACTAGCAAAAGAGACAAGCCAGGATGAAGCGTATGCTGTAATCAGATGAAGCAGGTACTTGAACGTGGCCATCCTAGCCCTACATGTTTTTTTGCTACTAAGGGGACAAGGAGTGAGATCTAAAATATGTCTATGGATGATAATTTTAACAAACATAGAGGCACAAATCTTTATTTTATTCTTGTTTGTTCAAAAGATTAAATAATGGAATTTATTTAGTATCATATTCAGTAATGATTTTGCTATCTGAATGAAGAATTTAACTTTTGTGGCTTAAAAAGTAATGTCAAAATAATGTAACATTTACACTCTAGAATTTTGTCTCAAATTCATTACCAGACTGTTCTGGGTCTTTGGAATTGGCGTTTCTTTCATCCCTGTAGGACAAACCTAGGAAGCGTGGGCTGAGGTACAGCATGCATTTCTTCTTCCTAAAGATGCAAGCTAGGGTTCCCTTTGGCTGCGGGGAGATTTGGTGAGACTGGGGCTGGGCATGTTTGGTCTCTGCAGTGACACAGGGTTCAGAAATCTCCAGGCACTGCCAGAGTGTAGCGTTCTTCTAAAGTACCTGCAGTGTCTGGCAGCCACCCAGCATGTCCCAGCACTGCAGGACCTGAGCTGACATGGCTTTGGAAGTCTCCTAGCAGGGGAGCCAGATGTAGCTCAGGTGTCTGCACCAGAGTGTAAACACATCCCTCACTACCCAGGTTGCTCCCTCTTTTCTACATTTTTCTCTTCAGGCAGGAGAAGTCCCAAGTCCATTAAGAATTGGAGTTTGATAATGTTACTTCTACTACACCATACCAAACCATTTGAAGGGCTTCTTAATTATTTGATAGACTGGTAGAAACATTTAAACTATTCCCATATGCCTACTGTATACAACTTTGGGTGTGAAAACTGTACAGATCAAGTTTGAAAAGCCTAGTTGTCAGGCAGTTTAAGAGATCCTGTAATACTTTCTCTCCTGATACTGCAGAAGCAATTAGACTGTACTAGGAGATGTAAAATCTGTGCCTTTGAGGTCACAACCATGTTTTAAACTAATTTTTTGTCTCTCTACATGCAAGAGCCAAAATCTAGCTTAGCTCAACTGAAAACTAAATAGATCATGACTGTTCCTCAACAGTCCCACCCAGGACACAACAGGCAGATTGGATTTTTTTAAACTATCAGTGTTAGATTTGGCAAATTTATTGATATGGCAGCTTGAGCACGCAGAAAGAAAAGGAGAGACCAGCATCACAAGCATCACTGACTCTAACCATGACTTAAAGCTGTAAAAAAACTCCCAGTGTGCATATGTCAAACAAAACACTGTGTTCTCTAAAATGACATCTTCTTTTAATGGCAATAAACCTGGAGAAATCCTTGAGCCTCTCACGGTCATTAGAAATTCTGCTTTCAAGTATGAATTAGTTCTATTTTGATTCTCAGGTACTAGAGAAAAAGCGTTTTCCTTTTGTTTTCTACAGGAAGTCTTCTATTACCAGGAATTCTCTCTATATCTTAGTACTTGCAGTATACTTAATATATTAGGTGTAATAAAATTACACCCACCTTCTTTTAGGGACTCTTACTCCAACCAGGGTACTCCAACCAGCCCTATAGTGAGGATTGCATAGATATTTTTCTCTTTTACAGGAATAAAACATACAAGATTAAAGTCTTTTCATGCCAGCTTTGTTATCATAAATATATCTGATGGACATGCTGATTCATTTTTTAATAGGGGATAATACTTCAGATGAGAAAATGATCAAAACACAGAGCACAGTAAGGTCAAGGTAATTTAACTCTAATCTTGCCTAATTGTTATTGTGATCTGGGCAGACAGAACTGAGATAATTAAATCTTGATCACGAAGTATCCTCTTATTTCATATGGCTCCATGTGCCAAATACAATGCCAGCAATCCTAGCTGACATTTTCCGTGAAAAGACATTTTTAGGCATCATAATGTGTGAAGGCTGCCAGCAGGGCAGTCTATCACTTCTACCTTACATCAAAGGGATGTGCACTCTTGGAAGAAGAAAATAAAGCTAGTATAAAAAACAAGACTTTAGCAAGGAAGGTTAATACGGGGACCTTGCAACTTGGAAGGTTCTAAGTTCAAATTTGGGAAAAAGACAGCACAACCAGCACTTTCAGACTTTCTTCCTTGCCCTTGAATCAAACAAGAATCTCTGGGAAAACTCTGAAAAATACCTTCATCTCTACCTCTCATTAATGTAATTGCCTCCATTTCTCTTCCTGCTCTCAGAAGAATGCAGCTGTACCAGAATTTTGTGATTTCCACTACGCCTATTGCTGTTTCTCCACGACTGACTGCACCAGTCCACTTGCCAAAGCTGCAACCTTAGGCTCAAAGTGTGAAGCATAATCAAGTGAAGATAAAACTCCAGGAAGACATGAAGCATTCAGAGACTTAAGGTGTGTTCCTTAAATAGCTATTGTCTTTGTTTTACAGCTTTACTTTCTGATAGCATGGAAATTTTGCAATTAAAAGTGGGGCGATATCAAATCAGTATGAAACATTCATAACTGTAGCTAAAATTGGGTGATGTCTCCTCAGCTGATGCATGCTCGAGAGGGATGCCTTTGATGCCAAAGCTTTTTTAACAGGGCTGATACTGTCATCGTTGGGTGTGTAACTTACTCAATTTATCAGTCTCTGCTGAGGCTTTGCCAAGTGCAGGATTTAAATCCCAAGTTCTCCTGGTCAGAACGGCAGAGTGTAGCCTGCAGGATGCTAGTACTGGTACCAGCTCTCACCTCAGGGAGGCTGCAAGACTAACAAAATGCCAGGAGAAGATGAGCAAAGGAGTTGCTGTGCATGCAAGTCTGTGTGTGCGAAGGAGGGAAAGAGAGATCACCTGTGTGAGAGGACTTTGCTAAAGGGCAGAAAGCATCTGGGAATTGGGAAAAGAAAACTGTGCTTTACAGATACAAATATAGGGGCATGTGTGCTGAAGGGAGAAGGTACCACAACAGAAGTTCACAGATTTGGTCAGGAAGCTGGCAAGAAAAAAACTATCTGATAAACCACTGGGGTTTATTGAAAAACAGCATCTGAGCTTTGTTCTTCACTGTTGAAGCCATCATTTAGAAAACAAGTGAAAATGGGTATGGTACTCTCACTTTAGTCCCTAATGGCATTTTGCACATCACCCAACGATTGTACAGTTTTTGCATATGACTGTTTTCATAGAGACAAAATATGAATATATAATGATATAATGGTGAAGACAGGAGTCCACATTGAAGGGTATTAACAGAAAATGCTGCAATGTAATTTGCTTCTTGCATTTTCCCTGACTGTAACTAATAAAAAGTCCTCATCCCCAGCAGTATCAAATTTACTCAAATTAAAAAGCTGCTTCTCTGTGACAACAGACTATTCTTCTTGTTCCACTTCAAAAAGTATTAATTATGGAACATTATGTTTTACAAATTTTTTTTTTTTATGAATGCTGCATTAAAGCACTATTACAGTGTTGAGTAAACAACTCTGTGTATTTTGCAATATACTCTCAGAAAAAAGTTGTATCAGTGTTTTATAAGTAGGTCAGTGACAATTTCTTATGTATTCCTTAAATTCACATGGACTATCCTGACTTCAGCATAGAAATACATGGATAAAACTACTGTGAATAAAATATTCATGTTTTTCTTTAAAAATAAATGGACCCACATAAGCTGCAGTAAGAGAGGTAATGCTTTCCTGGTGCAGGATTGTCTTCTGCATGCTGTAAGAGCTTTCCTTGGTTCAGTTTATTGCCATATAATTAATATGAGTGTAATTAATATGAGTGTAATTAATATGTGTAATTAATATGTGCATAATGAATACGAAATTCCCTTTACAATGAAATCATTCATGAATTTGAGGATCATGACACATCCCTTGTTTCTTCATTTGATAGGAAAAATGTTGTGAATATTAGATCTGGTGACTGATTCCAGGGTCATCTCCTCAAGAAGCCTTTTTGCTTATACTTGGACAAAATAGGTTTGTTTTATTCTTGACACATCCATCACTGTGGGATTACAGGATGCCATTTCATCCAAGAGGCTTTGTAAATAAAAGGTTTTACTGTAGAAGTAGTAACACCTGTGACCAGGTGGTATTTTAAGGAAAGCCCCAGGAGAAGAACAGCAAGTACAAAAGATTACTCTCGTCTTGTACAGATGTTTCCTTGAGTAATCTCACCTCTAGCGTTTGTAGGGGTAAAAACTATCTTATCTCATTGAAGACCAAACCAACAGAAACAACCAAAAAACCCAAACCAACTCAAAAAACCCTCATCAATCAACCAAAAATCTCCAAAAACCAAACAAAACCCAAACTACCTCTAAGAATTCTACTCTCTAGAGAGCCTTGAAAATTGCTGAGACATATAAAGGTTAGCATCTGAAATTGGCTTCTTTAGGCAGAAACTTTGCTTAACACAGAAAACTCTTTCACTGATTCATGGTTATTAGAGATACATGTTGCACCATTTTTTTAGGTCTGTTGCCCGTTCCGTGTGTGGAGTAGATTATGGTGAGCCTCAGTATGAAGTGTTTGTAGTTCTCTTGGCTAAAATACATTATTCCCATTAATGGGAACAGCATTTCAGACATCTGAAAGTACAAAACCCACTTTCTTTCCGGTATTTCCATAATATTAAAATTCAAGAAAGGGCGTGTCCCCCAGAAATTGTGAAACTGTATGCTTTTAGAGTGATCAGAAGGTGATTCCGTGATTAGACAGGTATTTGAAACATTTAATCATCAATATAATATTCCTTGTGTTGGTAGAATTCCTCCAATTTCTGCTCACTTACTTCTTGGTTAGCTGAATACTGTCACTATTGACATTTCACACAGCAGAAACACAGCTCCATGTAACATGAATAATGTCTGCCCTGAGCTCCACATAGATCTGGGGGAATAGGTAAAGCAGGCTGGATGGTGTTTTGAGTGGTTTTTCATGTGTGTGAATATGAGTGGGCACTCCTTGGAGACCTTTTTAGAAAGCAGTAGATTATTAAAGGGATGGGCTTCCTCTGATTTACATGCTTATGTTGCTTTAGCAGCCTCAGCAAAAGGAAAATGTCACTGTCTGCTGGCAGCTGCAAAGGACTTAGTGTAGAGGTTTGCCTCTTTTGGTTTGTTCACTTGTATGCCTGACCCAGCTGGCAGCGGGGCTCATTAATGCACCATTATTGTTCTAGACACTGAACCTATTTCTTCTCAAATTAATTACTTCTGGCTGACTTATCTGTAACCAATGTGATTGAAATAGCATGAAAACAATCAGTGATATGTGGCTGTCGCCTGTTAACTCTCCCAAGGAAACCTTTGTTGAGACTGCTTTGGCAGCTTGTGGATTTCGCGAGTTTGGATGCACAGTTCCATGTCAGCAACAGGCTGGAGACAAAGCTTTGGTGCAGAAGATAGGGGTGGGATGTCACTGATGACTATGACAGCAGGGATGCTCTGTGACCAGTTACACCGGTGATACCGGCAGCAGGGCTCCTTTATTTTTTGTTTGTTTTCAGACCAGTAGCAATGTGAAGTTGCTGTACTGACTCCACCAACTGGAGAAGAAGCCTTCTGAGGGTGACCTGCATGTTGGGCACAGTGGAACTGAACTGTAACACCCGTGCTCTGGAATTGGGTTGAGGGATGGATTGCATTTCCCACTTT